>LBNU01029953.1:8042-69225 GCA_014162995.1 Artemisia annua
TCCCCTCCTCCTCAATTCTAATCGTTCCTTTGTCAATTCTTTAATTCGAATACCTTTTAAAACTTCAACTCTTGTGGATTAATCTGAGTATTATTTCCCTCTAGTTGATTTATTATTTGGTTGATGATTATTGATTGCATGGGAGTCGATTTTATGTGTTAGGGAATCGTTCTGGTTGGTTTCCATCTTTTTAATTCGTGTTTCCTTGTATTGAATTGCTTTAACGATTATCTTTGATTCATTATAAGTATGTAAGTCGGTTGGGGTTATGGGTATTTAATCCCTGTTAGGGATTCGTTGTTGGGTATTCGTTTTTTTCTTGGTCGTGTTTTTTTTTAGGGTTTTCTACTGGTCGATCGTTTAGGGTTCTTTGGTATTCGTTGTTTATTGTTCGCTGGTCTTTGTTTCTTTGCTCATGGAGTCGAATATTGCTGCTAAGAATAAACAAGGTTCGATCAATCAAGAGAGTAGCTTGCTTGATAATGCTCCTATCCTTAGATCCATCCTCAAAAAGGCTGTTCGTAATGTTCCTAGTAAGGATAAGAATACTTCAATGTCGAGTGTTAGTACTAATGTTTCTGGGGTTAATGATAAGAATGCTTGCGAAAATGAGTTACATTCTGATGGGCAACTAAGGGATGTTGATGAGGTTCCATTGGTGGGTGGTATTGCTGCTAAGGTTAAAAACTTAGACGGTAAGATTTTTGGGAGGGATGATACGGTGGTAAAACAAAGTCGAATGGTTCACTTCGTTGATCAAGTGGAAGTTTTACCTAAGGAACAACATAGGGATGAAGTGGCTGGTAATGTAATGTCTAGTGGGGTTGGTAAAGCTGCTCGTGGCACTCCAACTCAAGTTGCTCAAGCTGCTAGTAATGCTCAAGATCTTACTTCGAATTCTAATCAGCCTTTGGTTGATAACGTGGGAAGTGGTCATATTAATGGTGAAGGTAAGTCCTCTAACGAAGTTAATTCACAAACAGCTCCTAAATCATTTGTGGATGTTTTTAAGGACAAGTCTACTAAGAAGGTTGTAAGGGCTTCGGAGATGAGGAATAATGAACATGTGGATGGGGCTAATATTGCCATTCCATTGGAAGTGGTTAATGAGGTTAGTAACAGTTTTGCTAATAGGATAGGAGCCGTTAAACCAATTGTCCTCTCTCCCTTGTGGAGATTTCCGGCCGCCACCCTCCCTATTTTCCGGCCATTAAAACTGCTCTATCGTCCTCTCTATCTCTCTTATAGGTGATATGCAATACGATTAGAGTAGTTAGATCATTGGAGGGTGGTTGGTTTTACTTTAATTCTTACATCATTATCGGATCTCTCCTCCTATAATTTTCNATTACTAGCAGCTTTTAGCAACTTGAGTGGAGTCCACGAGCAGCTTTACCAACCCCACGTAGACATTACATTACCAGCCAGCTTCATCCCTATGTTGTTCCTTAGGTAAAAACGTCCACTTATCAACGAAGTGACCATTCGCTTTGTTTTACCACCGATCATCCCTCCCAAAAAAATCTTACGTCTAAGTTTTTAACCTTAGGCAGCATATACCACCACCAATGGAACCTCATCAACATCCCTTAGTGGCCCTCAGAATGTAAATCTCATTATTCGCAAAGCATTTTATCATTAACCCCAGAAAACATTTTGAGTACTAACACTCGACATGGAAGTATTCTTATCCTTACTATTAACATTACGAACCAGCCTTTTTGAGGATGGACTAAGGATAGGAGCATTATCAAGCAAGCTACTCTCTTGATTATTCGAACGCTTGTTTATATTCTTAGCAGCAATATTCGACTCATGAGCAAAGAAAACAAAGGACCAGCGAAACAAACGTCCTCTCTCCTATGTGGAGATTTCCGGCCGCCACCCTCCCTATTTTCCGCCATTAAAAAACTGCTCTATCGTCCTCTCTTATCTCTCTTATAGGTGATATGCAATACGATTAGGGTAGTTAGATCATTGGAGGGTGTATGGTTTACTAATCTTACTCATTATCGGATCTCTCCTCCCTATAATTCTTCAAAACCCTAACTTTTCATACATTCTCATTATTATTGTTAGGGTTCTGATTCGTTGTGGTTTTCTTGATTGTGCTCTTATTACGTAACTGGAGTCGGTGTTTAATCGCTTGTATCTATATAAGGTGCGATCATTTGAATGCGAGTTTAACCCTTAACGATTATTTGTAATCGGTTTTAGGTTTTTTGGTTCTAGCTCGTCTCTCTATCCCTAAACGATTCTTTCTGGTCGATCGTCAGTTTATGAAGTGTTTCTTAAGTCGGCTACTAAAAACCTCTTTGGTTTTTCTTAAGGTCGATTTAGGGATTTATTGCGTATGTTTTGCATGCTTTACATCTAACAGAATTTTGGGTTCTGTTTACGATTTAATGAAGTAAACCCTTTATAGGTTGTTTATCACATGCTGCTGCTTTTCATGTCTTATTACTGGTATGGTGATGTTTATTCGTGGACGTGGGTTGAGAGAGAGGTGATTGTTGTCGATGAGGATTAGGTTTGTCTAAACCGTTAATTTTCTGTTTTTAAGATTCGTCTCACAAGATGGTAAGGTTCACGCTACAAAGGCTGGTCATACAATATGATAAGGGAAAGAAAGGGACCTTGGGGGTGTGCAAACTAAGTCTAAACTTTCATAATCAACTGTTTCTAAGCCGGCTGCCAGAAGAAGAATAAAGGACACATCTCAATACGGGGCTGCTAAGCCCTCACTAATTGATGATTCTAATTCGAGGTACATCGCATGATGCTTTAAAGAGTGATTTAGGGGCTGCTACTAATGTGAGTCAAAAAAACAAACAGGGCAGCAGACCATGTGGATGACAGGCTTCTTTTGGGGGTGTGCATTTCCATGGGGATTATGTGTTAATGCATGTTCCATTGCATAACACTAGTAATGATGGTTTGGTGAGCTTGGTTCTCACAATGATGTGCTTCTACAATGCGATCTTCTTCTGATTTTGTTAATTCTGACCGTTTACTACTACTGTGAAGAGTCCTTTGAAGAGGTTTCATTGCTGCTGAGATGAGGTGGTTGAGTATGTTGAAGAAAGATGATGAAGTCTACGAGAACGACGATGATATTGAGATGTATTCCACGTTCAAGAATGGTTCCGAGCGATTTCCAGGTGAAGGTCGCAAGAAGATAATAGTACATGTCTATTTATTTTTGTTTTCTTGCCTGTTAAGTTGCTTTTGTCTGCATTGCTGGTTTGGTCAGTTGCACATGTTGTGCAGTTGTTTTAGAATGGTTTGCCATCTTAGAATAGGTTATGTTAGTGTCCTAAACGACTGTGGGCGGAAGGATTTACCTTCTCATTTTGTACTTCAACGTTTTTTGGATAATGAATTTACCAGGGTGTAGACCTTTTACCCAAAAAAAAAAATTTGTCTGTTTTTTAGGTTCTTAAACCCTTGGTATTACCCTTTTGGGGAGATCCGGCCGCCACCCAAGACTTTTCCGCCAAATTTACACCAAATCGTCCTCTCTATCCTTGATTCAAGTTATGCAATACGATTTGGTATTAGATATCTTCATTAGGGTGGTGGGTAACGTTATTTCTTTATCTTATCGGATTTCTCCTTATGATTATTGGCTTGGAAACCCTAAACGATTTCGTTTTTTATGGGATCTGTTTATTAAGGTTTCGATTTGTATAATCGTCCCTTTATCTTTATCTTTAGTCGTTTTCTGATTTACATATTAAGGTCGATTGGTGGATTTTGTGCTGAACGCATATAAAACCTTTTTTAGTTTTATTTGGATCGGATTGGATACAATCCCTAAATGATTTCGACATGTAAACGATTTCTGTTTAGGATTATCGGTTTTTCTTTAGGGTTGGGGTATGTGCGTTTGATTATGTCCCCGAACATGGCTTATTTTTAATACTGTGAGTTTGGTGATGATTGCTGTTCTGTTATGGTTAAAAAGAGAACTTTGAAGGTTTCAGATTCTGGTAGCATTATGATGGTGATGCTGCACATTATCAAACTCGACAAAGGGCTTGGTTTGCGAGTTACCTGTTTTAAGGTTTTGGAATATAAGGTGTGCATCTTGCTTGGTGGCTATATGTCATTGCGTGATTCAGTGGGTTAAGAGAGGATGAGTGGTGCTGGTTCTGCTTTTAGGGTTTTGTAAACCCTATCGTTTGGATATTTTCATTGCGAATTTTCGCATGGTTGATTGCTTGTTCGTGCATTTGTATGGATGTGATTCTTGTACTTCAAATTCAGCTGTGAACTTGTCATGGAATTCTGCTACTCGAATTAGTGATGTAAGTTAAGTTCAAGGGTCTTATCAAAACCTTTTTATCACGTCATGGGACATGGCAGTAGGATACACTTGCTACATGTGGATCTGATGGGTGAATATTTTGATGTACCAGTTAGGTCGGTTGCGCCTATGTTTGGTCTACGAGCTGATCAAGATACACAGTGTGGTCATTTCTTTATCGTTTTGAAACTTTTAGTTGATGCGGTATTGGCGATCAAGAGTGTGTAGTGTTGGTTTGGTTTCAGTTTGATGTTGAAGTCTCCATTGTGGTAGTGCAAGGCTTCTATATTCTGTTGGGTGTTATTTCGAGCGTTTGGTTTTTAGTTGTGCATCTAAACATACACTTTTGGGAGCGAGTTCGCCTTGCTGGCTGCGTATCCGTGGGTTTTAGAGCCTTCACCACCGCTTGGGTATGAGAGAATCTTGGTGAACGGAATCAAGTTTGTGTGATTCCATGAATGTGGGATGGTTGGTTGTACTTCTAATGATGTGGGTTCTTTTCTGGATCGATTGGAAGTGTAGGGTGCTAACCCTATGTTTGGTTGAAGAGCATGCTTGGAGATACATGGAGGATTCTTCATGGAAGTTAAGTGGACCACCAGAATGATATAGAAGGTCAAGGTGTTTGCTTGAGTAGTATTGTACTTTTCAGTTTTATATTTTGGTTGGTTATTTTATGTAAGTTGCACTTGTTGTGCAGTATTTAGGGTTGTTTTTTTTTTTTTATGCGGTATAAAGGGATTCCCCTGGCATAAATATATTAATCACAAACAAAAAGTTTCAGTACAATGGATGGTGCTGACATTGCCACATTACCTACAGCAAACCTGTAACAACACAAACAATAACATAACCACTCTTGTGCTAATGACAGCAAAGCACAAACAACCTAGTGACATATCAAGAACTAATTAGAATCAAAACCAAGAGGAATCATAAATCCTGGACCACACTTCCAACCAGGCAGCAGCAAAAACAATAGTCTCCATAATCAATGAATAGCCACCTTGAAGCACCATCATCATTTCGCAACCAAATGACCAGATGTACATCAAACGATTATTTCGTTACCATAGCATCTCATCACTCTCAGTGTGTGAATCCTCGTGTAAAGTGAATCGTGAAAATAATTGGTTTGATGATCTCTTTACCAATAGCTCATCACATGCGAGACCAATGTTCTACTTCGAAAACTAGGACACCTGATAACCAAGTCTATTTACGTACAAATCAGATGGTTAGGTGGTTTGGTTTAATCATGTAAAGTTTATAAGAATGGGTGTCATTCTTAATATTCGAGTCTGTAAGGATGTCCTTAGGACTGGAGGTGAGGGATATCACCCTCACCCTATTGTACTTCAACATTTTTGGTGTACGTTTTTGCCAGGGGACTTACCTTTTACCCAAAAAACCCTTTTTATCTGCTTATACGCAACTATCTACAGTGTTTGTATTCTGATTACAAGAGTCAGGTATGCTCACTATTGCAATTAGGGTTTATCCATTCGACCATGCCAGAGTAATGATGATTTGCTGTCTTACTTATTGTTGTATTCACCACCTGGTAATGGTGTTCGATTGTGTGCTTAAACCTTTGTGTTGCTGGTATGATCCGTTATAAGGTTCGTGGATTGTATTACTAAATCGTTTCCTTGGGGATCGTTGCTGCTAATGTGCGGATCATATGTTTGTATGCCTTAACAGTTTTTCACATTGTTCATCTTTCAAAGACTCCTTGGTCTGATTTGATTGGATCATTGGTGGCATGCAACAGTAAGGTGTTGTGCATGGTGACTTGATCATTATTTGTCTTCAAGTTTTTCACTCGGATATGTAGGAAGATTGGTTCAAGTTACTATATGCTGGAAGGTTGGGTCGATTAGACCATGTTACGCTTCAATTTCGTGTTTATACGGAAGTCACTCTTATTAGATTATGCATTTGCATAATTCTAATAGAAGGCGCAATTGGTTGAAGCTGGAAGTTTGAACTACTATGACGATTTGAAGATTCAAGGATTTGTCTACTTGAATAGCATCTAATTTTTATATATAGTCGTTATAGTTTTGTTTCAATGTTTGTAAGCATTTAGTATGGTAGTGGTCTTTTTCTTGTAACTAAGAAATGTTAATGCCTATGTAACGGGCTAAGATATGGGACTTCACCCATATCCATTGTACTTAAATGATTTTTGGTTAATGCATTTTACCGGGGTACAGGATTATTCCCCTTTACCCAAAAAAACAGATTTGCTAATACACTATATGGATATTTTATTGGAAAAAGACTTGCGTTCCCAATTGTTGAAAATTATGTGCGGAACACGTGGGCTAAGTTTGGCCTTCAAAAGGTTATGCTTAATAACGGTTTTTTCCTCTTTCAATTTGCTACTAAAGAAGGGATGGAAAGGGTGTTAGAGGAAGGTCCGTGGTTAATTAGGCTTGTTCCTATCATCTTGAATATTTGGGTAAAGGGGAGGAATCCTGCACCCGGTAAAATACATTAATCAAGAAAACGTTTTAGTACAATGGATGAGAGTGAGTCTCTCATCGAAGTCCCTAAGGACACTACCACTACCACTATATAAGAATGACAGGCCATTCTTATAACTAACAGATCTAAATACTACTAACCATGTTGCTTTTATAGGAATATCAATACACACCTTAGCATCCGAGACCAAGAATTCAGTCCCCAAATATCGGCCATTGGTAGACGCGTTTATATCCCATATTCTACATAACATCACAATTATCGTGCCGGTGGCATCTAACTTCAACTCATCTAGGAACATCACAGGGTTTGGGTTTCCATCTTTGGCAGCCAAGACTCACTCACAATTTGTGAAAAGCAAACAGGCCTGGCACCTCATTTATGCAACATACATTTAATGGAATGTAATATCATCAAGCTTATTTAATGACGATGTAATTGTAGGTTCCTTTGTATTCTTTGAGGTTGCAAAAGTGAACCCTTTCATGTTCAATAACCGTTTAAACAATGAAGGTTGTAGATGTTAATGCGTGGGATTCATATGTGATGTGTGTTGCATAAACTATATTGTACCGTACCACCTATTTGTGCACATTACACTTGCACATTAAATTAAGGGTTACAAAATTTAGATAGTATAGATTCAATAAAACAACCACACTTGCTCCAAAAGACAACCTTCTTCATGTTGTTCTTACTACTTCATACCTTTCTCTAGACAATACTCATTGGTAACAACTTAAGGGTGAATTTTAAACCAATGCAACTTGACTCCTATGTTTGGCAAAAGTAGTTGTAGTAGTGAGTAGTAGCCGTGAGCCGTAGCTATTTTTTTCTATAAAAAATGTTTGGTAGCGTAGTTGTAGATGACTAGATGTAATCATAATGTGTAAAGCAACAATTAATGCTCAATACTCTTAAATGCTACTTTATGGAGCATTGAAAAATGAGTATTCCGAAAAAAGATAAAGCTACTTGTTGCTCGCCAAACGAATATTAAAAATCACAACGCTGAACGCTCCTATGCTCTGTACCAACACACCTAAAGAAACATCACAAAGCTCAAAATGAGTAATTATATTCATTCTGATATGATTCATAACAGGATAACAGAGAATAACCTCAAATCCTCTTTTCACTTCCTTATTGTTTCTTTCACAGTAAAATGCATTGGTATGTTCAGTTCTTATGATCAGAACAAATTTGTATGTTTACTTAGTATAGGTGAATCTAAAATAAACTTAAATGTCCATGAACATAACTCAAGAAAATGCATCAATGATGTCATTTTTCATCTTCATGTACATTATATCCATTAGTAGATGTCTATGATTACCCGTTGTATCCTTTATATAGCTACGCGTTAATATATGTCACAGTTAAACATTGCTATCAGAAATTTAAATTCCCTGTTAATACATTTGTGTCCAATACTCAATGACGCACCTAATAATGTCATTTTCACATTGCAAGAAATGTTAAAAGTAACTAAATCAATAAATCATTGATATGTTTTTGTCATGATTCATGGAATACAGAATAATCTGCCATATTTCAATACACATTTAACCTTTATTCAAATCAATGATTATAGTTTTTAAGAATATAAATACTGTCATTCTAAGTGTCCAATGTAAGGGATGTTCCTATTAGTAGTGCAAATCCTTGTTGTTTCTAGGTCAAATTACCTGAAAATGTATTTAACTTGCCACTTTTTACCATTGTATGTAGTCTTCTTTTTTTCCCCCCCAAATCTGTCATTGAACTTGCAAAATCCGTTCATTGCGTGTAGCGGTGACCTGTTTGACCTGCTGGAGCAGGTTAAGCTAACGATCGTTAGGTTTATCATTGCAATGTTAGTCCTTTAGACTAACGATCGTTTATCATGGCTACATACAATGAGAAAAAATATCAAGTTAGATGACTTTCATTATTTTTAAAATTTATATACGTTTTTTACACGTTTTTGCACATATTTTTATACACGTTTTTATACACACATTTTTATACACGTTTTTATACACGTTTTTATGCATGTTTTTATACGGATTTTTATACACACATTTGTATACACGGTTTTATGCACGTTTTTATACACACGTTTTTATGCACGGTTTTACACACGTTTTTAAAATGTTTCAATACATACATTTTTTTACACACATTTACACACGTTTTTATACACACATTTTTATATACGTTCTTATATACACATTTTATGCACGTTTTTATACACACGATTTTATACACGGGTTTTTATACACGTTTTTATAAACACATTTTTATACACGTTTTTATACACATATTTTTATGCATGTTTTTTTATACACATTTTTATACACACATTTTTTGGGTAAAGGGATCTCCACCCTGGCAAAATATATTAACCAAAGAAACGTTTAAAGTACAATGGAATGCGGCTGAAATACCACATTAACCTCAAGCAACCGCTTGAACAACCACTAGAACATTTACGACATGCCAAAAATGAACAACTAGCTACCAACAACTAGAACAACCCTTGAAAAGGAAAAACTAAGACACTGAAACAAAATCACATAACGGATTACTTCCTCGACCTGCCTTGAACCTTAAAATCGGATAGCTTGTTAAAAGCCTCCAATTGCCCAGGTAAGTCAAGGACATGTGCAGCATAATCATCCGACAAATACCCTTCAAGCTCGTTGTATCCTCCTGCTGATGACAAGTAATTATTCATAGGATCGTTGGGCTCAAAAACCTCGTCCTCGCTATCAGACACAACCACATCACCCACCTTAGAGAATGGGTTACCCTTCTTAAGACCATCTCCCACCGGAACAGGTTTCCCACTATCATCCACTAGCGTTGCTATCCCATCAATAATAAGCTTTTCAAGCTTATCAATTTTCTCGGCAATAGGGGTATTAGGCTTACCAACCTCAATAGCCTCATCAACCTCAGGATCACTATCAATCTCCATTACTTGCTCGCTTTGCTCCTCTTGCGACGACACAACCTCATGGCCCAATTCAGAACTGGTCACCTCATCACGCAAAGCTGCAAAAGAGTTCTTAGTGATGATATCACTAAGATCATCATGAATATACTTATTAGGAGCATGCACGTCACTCTTTGCTTGATTAACCGGTTGATCTTGAGCAGCATGCACATTAGGACCACTAGCATTCTTATGCACGTCACTTGAACGTTCCAAATCAGCCTCACCACTAGAAATACCACTTGATGCACCACTCACTTGAAGACCTACCTTTTCCGCAACCGTATGACTAACACTTGGACGTTCCAAATCAGCCTCACCACTAGAGATACCATTTGATGCACTAGGAACATCATTCACATCAGAATCTTGCGCATCAAGAACCCCAAATGAGTTAGACGTAGGCACAGACGAACCGCTTGCATTAGCCACTTTAGAAGAAGTGGTATCTTGAGGTTTAGTCTTAGCAACATATACTTTCTTTTTAGGAGCTAGTGTAGGCCCCTTACTCATATTAATACCACTTGACAACTTCTTACCTTTACCTTTAGCCTTCCGATTCTGAACTTCCTTAAAACCATCATCATTCTCTTCTAACGAAGTAGTGAGAACAGCATCATTAGTAGAACGGACCGGCTCCTTGACACACTTTGGACAACCATTACGTTCATGCCCAAAAACTTTACACATTGAACAGTAAGGAGGCTTCCATTCGTACTCAACCTTAATACATGCAGAAATAATTCCACTATCATCCTTCTTTGGTATAGCCATAGTCACCTCATGCTTTAATTCAGAATCGGATGATATTTCCACTAATGCACGAGCATAGCTAATACGGCCCCATGAATCAAAACACATTGAGCTTGTAAACGCGTCCAACATAATAGGTTTACCAACCTGAGTAGCAATCAAGCTCAAGCCATCTTCAGAGTAAGCAAGCAATGGCACATTGTGCAATTTAATCCACACGGGCAATTTAGTAACCTCACTCTTAGCCAGTGACGCTTCAGGAGACCATTTAGTAAGAATCAAAGGAGAACTACGAATTATCCAAGGACCCCGTTGCATCACATTATTAACACCCTCTTTTGAATCAAATTTAAAGAGGAAAACCCCATCGTCATTTTTCATCACTTTCTTCAAACCAAACTTACCCCACGTATTAGTGACATAGTTTTGAACCAACGGGAATGCAATATTCTTGCCAACAAAGAAACCAACAAGAGTATTATCATAACGGTTCAAAACACCCTCCATAGCAGCCTTTGGAAGTAAAGTATCATGGTTCTCAATACGCACCTCATTAACCAAAGACCGAAAATTAACCTTCCTATTTACCCTTTCCGGATTCACCACATTTGCAAAAGAAGTAGGACCACTCATATTAGCACTTGGGTGAGATCCGGAAACATTAGAACTATCACCCACGTTATTAGAACCAGCAACATTAGAACAATCACCACTCGCCTTTAAAACCTCCTCCACATTAGTACCATACTTCTGAGTTTTCATAGCCTCACTAAAACTAGTAGTAGTTGTAGTAGTACTTTTAACATTAGTGCCATTAGAACCACCCGAAGTATTCAAAGAAGAAGACGCCATATTAGCAATATCAGTATCAAGTTTCTTCATGGCATCATCAAACTCTTTAATGCAGATTTTTACACACATTTTTACACACATTTTATTCACACATTTTATACATGCTTTATACATGCTTTACACACATTTTATTCACACATTTTATACATGCTTTAATGCAGATTTTTATACGGACTTTTTTACACACGTTTTTATACACGTGTGTAAAAACGTGTAAAAAAGTTAAATTAAAAAAGTAAAAAAAAGTTAAATTAAAAGTGTGAACGTGAAAAAATCATGTGGAAAACTCGGTCACCCCGAGTGTCATCTAGCTTAAGATAGCTCGTAGACTTACACTTAGTTAGTTAGCGTAATATCTTGTGGAGTTGGGTCGGGTCTTTACCCACTGTCTGCTCACTCCACAGCCCATATGGGGCGTTTACTTGTAACTATAAATACCCTTTCCCACACAAGGGAAAGGGTTGGATGTTCATTTTGCTTTGAAGCTAATATATTTCACTTTCTCTCTCTAGAATATCCCAACCTTACTTTCTTTATCTAGGAAATCGACTTGAGCTTAATCTTCACCTTGTGTTATGATAACCAATATCCTACAAAAACATATATAAAAACATGTAAAAAAGATAAATTAAAAACGTGCGTAAAAACGTATATAAAAACGTGTGTAAAAAACATGTAAAAAAGTTGAATTAAAAGTGTGTATATAAACGTGTGTAAAAACGTATATAAAAACGTGTAAAAAAGTGTAAAAAAGTTAAATTAGAAGTGTAAAAAAAGTTAAATTAAAAGTGTGTATAAAAACGTGCATAAAAACGTGTGTATAAAAACGTATATAAAAATGTGTGTATATAGACGTGTGTATAAAAACGTGTGTAAATGTGTGTATAAAAATGTATGTACTGAAACATTTTAAAAACGTGTGTAAAACCAGCATAAAAACTTGTGTATAAAAAACGTGTGTATAAAAACGTGCATAAAACGTGTATACAAATGTGTGTATAAAAATCCATATAAAAACATGCATAAAAACGTGTATAAAAACGTGTGTATAAACGTGTATAAAAATGTATATAAAAACGTGTGCAAAAACGTGTAAAAAACGTACATAAATTTTAAAAATAATAAAAGTCATCTAACTTGTTACTTTTTGTCATTGTATGTAGCCATGATAAACGATCGTTAGTTTAAAGGACTAACATTGCAATGATAAACCTAACGATCGTTAGCTTAACCTGCCCCAGCAGGTCAAACAGGTCACCGCTACACGCAATGAACGGATTTTGCAAGTTCGTTGACAGATTGGGAAAAAAAAAGAAGGTTACATACAATGGTAAAAAGTGGCAAGTTAAATACATTTTCAGGTAATTTGCCCTTGTTTCTATGATGTTTTGCCAAATTCTTGGTGGTAATCCTACAATAATATGATAGGTGGCAGAGCTTGTTGTTAATTACACTCTTTTTTTGGGGCTTGTTCATATATCAACTTCTTTTGGAACATCAAACAGAAGACTGAGTGGAAGTAGCCCGTTTTCGTTTCATTTAAGTCCCTCCAACATGTATGGGTTGTTATTATATTTCAAGTGTTCATAAACTGTTTTTGATTTCCCGAGTTGTCGCTAATTAAGCATGACAATTCGGCAGCCAAAACCTCTTTATCACTTGCTCTAAACTGTCCAAACATTTTAACAGTCACATTTCTAGTAAACCGTTCCGCCATCCAAATACTTGGGAGTAATGGTGAAGATTCGATACTTGGATAAGTATAGCTTGTTAGTTGTGGCTACATCACCAATGTGACCAAAGTAATATTCAGTTGCATTCAAATTCACTGTCCATATTTGATAAGTACGTGGCCTTATTATATATGTCACGGAAAATTGGAAAAAGAACCTCCCGAAGTCATTTTCATTTTCACGTTTTCTTGCATTTTATCCATTCTTTTATCATTTACCATTAATTAAAGTCAATTTTTGGATAAACCTTAAAGAAAGTCCAGTCACAAACTATTCGGATAGAGATTTGGATTTTGAATGTTACCACTATACATGTTAAATATCATAAAGCATTCAGAAATTTGACCTAAGTTTCATATTAACCACAAGCTTAAGTAAAAGTTTGTTTTATCTAGATCAAAATGAAAGAAATATATTATGAAAGCATTTGAGAAGATTGTAGATTTGTAGGCGGGGGCTATGATTATCCAACACCTTTCTAGTATGCAATCTTTGAGCACTAACATATTCAACCTGTCTCAAATACAAAATGAGTTGGCAAGTTAATCTTAAGCTGACAATTTTACAATGAGTTGAAATTTGTAGTATATAAGATAAAATTGGATTGATATATATCTTCCAAGAAGACATGGATACATGAAAAAGTAGCATGTCGCAACAGAAGTCCATTGCATTTTCCCACGTAGTGGGAATACATATTTTCCTATCATAAACGGATTAAAAACTTAGGTGTAAAAAAAGTCGAATAATTAACTTCACCAGATAAGTTTAGGTATATACTCATATATGTAATATATACTTGCAAGTCTAATAAGAGCCGTATTTGAAGGTGTGTGAGGCGTGCAATCACACATGACATCAAAATTTTAGATGCCTTAAAATGTATACATGTTTGCATATTCGGGGCGTCAAAATTTACTTTCGATAAAAAATGTTAATGATATATTACTTTATGTTACATATATTTGTTAAAAATTAAAGCTAGATTGTTACATACTACGTTTTTTGTTTCAATAGTTGTTATGATATATATTTGAGAGTCATATTCAGATATGACATAAGTTTTTGCAGCGGACCTTTAAAATATCAACTAGGACAGTGTACAAGTCATTTTTGTTGGAAAAAGAAGAGGAAATTATAAAACAATTGCAAATAGTAAAATAATATAAGTTTTCTCTAAGACTTGCGTCATTTAGTTAAAGAATCGGATAAGAAAAGGTATATCTAGTAAATGTAACATGATCTTGATGTTGATGGGGACTTTCTCTCTATAAATACATACCACACTTCCAACATTTCTCACATCTCATTTTTTTTGGCTACACTGCACCCTTACAAACACTATCGATCGATGGGGGTTACCATTAGGTTTATATGGGGTTTTCCATTGCTAATATGTCTTTTACCAATGTTGAACAACTTCGATGGAAGGGACGGAGGCGCTATGGCTTCTCACAAGCTTCATTTCGTTGAACACACTGAGAATCTTGTGGAAGTTAAGCAAGTTTATAGAACTGGTTATCACTTTCAACCCAAGAAAAATTGGATCAATGGTAAGTTCTTCATTTTAGTTTTCATATTCACATATGCACCGTAAGTCTGTATCCAATACTAGTTATGACCGTTAGGATATATTAGTAAGCCCAAGCCGGGTTTGTGTGCTTAGGGTTCATTAGAGTTTTAGGTCATTTACATTATAATAGTCGACCAGTAAAACATAACACCAACGGGTTTTTCATTGTCTAACAATCACTAGTCTCCATTATTGTATATATACTTGTAGTAGCATATATTATTACTTCTTAAATGGTACTGTAAATGTAATGCACAATAGATGCATGTATGTGTATGTGAACCGACTTTTAGGTTGTTTTAAACTTTTAATATACTACATTTTCATGGGAAAAACAGGTTGCATTCACATATTATTTTTACATGCGAGGATCAGGAAATGTCATTTTCACTAGGAAAAAAACTAGGAGTCAAATGAATATTTGCAGACATAAGCCTGCCTTATTTGAATATAACAACGTAACAATGACATATTATTGAGATTAATTAATATAATTGAAGCAATGTGTGTTAAGTTTAATTTAATTTCTATCCAAATAATCACCAGATCGAAGATGAAACTCTTATTGCTCAAATGATGATATTGGTTTCTACTTTCTATGATATTTTTAGAATTTTAGAACGACAATTTTAAGTATTTCAGATATTACAACTAATTATTTAGGATCAATAGACATTGTTTACTTTGTGAAATGAATTTGCAGAAATTTGTGATCTTATCTACCCAATCTTAGATTGATTCTGCCGTTAATATAGTCTTTTTATAATAATACGGAGTACATAGTTTAGTTACCTATAGAGTTAGCACATGTGTTGTTGCCCCAAAGTCTAAGTCAATGTTCTATAAATTTATTCCACAATAAGACAAAAACTTAATTGGTCTCTATTATTGAAAGTCCATTTGATTATTATTAATTGTATGGATTATGTATGACTGAGTCACTCAATGATACGTAGTAAACTAGAAAATGTTAAGTCTGATAACAAGTAATTATAAGCATTATTAAAGTTCAATGAGTAACGAAACACTTGTACGGTGTAAGAAATGACAGAAAAATGTGGTGTGAAAATGTTATAATTTTTTTAACTTTTAGGGTGTGTAGATTTAGGCATTTTGCCAATATTTTCGCTTTCTAAATGATAAGAGAGAATTAGTTTGTAAGTTACAGATGTGGTCTTCCCATAACAAATGGCCTATATAACTATATAAGTACATAAAGAGTGTAATTTTGCAATTTAAATGTGCACAAATCATTTTTTGCTTCTTTTAAAAGATATTTCTTGGTAGAACACTGGAACTATCTTTCTACATTAATCTAATTAATTATTCCCTTATAACCTACGTGATTTATCTATTTTATTTTTCCTTTAATTTAAGGTCTTTGTGGTCATAATTGTCGTCCCACAAGGCCACAAGTTGTGTAAAAACAATGTACGTAAACTTGAATGTAGTTAATTTTCACGTGAGCTAGCTGTAATCTTGCCTTCTTGGATATATATAAGTATATAACCGGAAATTTACCTGTGGCATAGGATAGGACACCATCACTTATAATATTTTCAAATAATACTACATCAATTTCAATATGATTACTACACTATAAAAACTAGTATATGATTGGTGAAGAATGAGTAAATTTTTTGCTTCATTTTTTTTCCTTTCTAAAAGTTACCTCTCAAATACTTCTTGAATAACTATTGATCTTTCTTTTTCTTCTTTTACACTTTATTATAATAAAAACAACTAGATAAACGAGCTTCTAGTTTTACACTTTTATCAAATTTTACAAGAAAATGCATGATTTATGTATATTTCTAGTTTTACACATCATGAATAAGTTGATATGAGATGCGGGTTAAAGTAATAAACGGAACTTGGGTGAATTTATTGGGAGGGCCGAGTGCTATATTAGTTAATTTATGAGGGTAAAAGTTGTATTTTCTTTAAGCAAATATAATTAAAATCTCAAAGTTTTGAGAGGGTCGTTGCCCTCCCGATTTTCACTAAGGTCAGTCCATGGTCAAAGTAAATATTTTGGTGACGTATGAATTGAAAAGAGGTATCGTAACTCGTATGCTACTTTTGTTACATTTCTTTCCATGTAACTATGTGTTTATATTATACGGAGTATTACATATTGGTTCTATTGGTTCAATTAAACTATAGTATTGTTTCTGTTAAGATCCAAAACAGCTGGATTGTGTCTATTATTCAATTGTTTGATTCTGCTAAAAAAATTGTCAATTATTTGTATTAAAATCTGAGACTCTTGTTAATTAGTCGTTACTGTCAACGCACATATGAAGTTGCTTTCATATTAAACAGCCATGTACTCGTATTAAAATAAATCTAGTTTAAGTTTCTGTTTTGTACTATTCTTTAACTTTGTCTTATATGCAACTAAATTAATGATTTATGTTCTTTTTGCATGATATCGACGTGGGGTGCAATCATATTAAACCAACATAGATCCAAATGGTAAGCAAATAATTTTCAACATAGATCCAAATGATTTCTATATTTAATAAGATGGATTTTAACTATGGTTTATTTTTTAAATTTGTTATTTGAACAGCACCTATGTATTACAAAGGGTTTTACCATTTGTTCTACCAATATAACCCCAAAGGTGCCGTATGGGGCAATATTGTGTGGGCACACTCGGTGTCGAGAGATTTGATCAACTGGATCCCTTTGGAGCATGCTATTGTTCCATCGAAACCATTCGATAAATATGGATGCTGGTCAGGATCCGCTACGATCCTACCAGGTAATAAACCGGTGATCATATACACAGGTATAGCAAAACAAAAACCAGAACCTGGCTACCAAGTACAAAACTACGCCATACCTGCTAACTATTCGGATCCTTACCTACGAAAATGGATAAAGCCCGACAACAACCCGATCATTAAGCCAATACACCAAAATGTATCCTCTTTTCGTGATCCTACAACGGCTTGGTTTAACAATGGACATTGGAAACTTGTTATTGGTAGTAAAAATAACTATCGAGGCATTGCATATTTGTATAGAAGCCGGGATTTTATTAAGTGGACTAAGGCCAAACATCCGTTTCACACGAAAAGTGATGTTGGTATGTGGGAATGCCCCGATTTTTTCCCTGTATCATCTAAAGGAACTAATGGGCTAGACACTTCGGCAATAGGGGGTGATGTGAAATATGTTTTTAAGGCTAGCCTTGACATGACTAGGTTTGATTATTACACGATTGGAACTTATGACCTTGTTAAGGATAAATATATCCCTGATAACACATCAGTCGATGGCTGGGCTGGTTTAAGATATGATTATGGGAACTTTTATGCGTCTAAAACTTTCTTTGATCCAATCAAGAAGAGGAGGATTTTGACAGGTTGGGCTAATGAGTCGAGCACTGCTAGTGAAGATATCGCCAAAGGATGGGCCGGAATTCATGTAAGTTTTATCGCTGTGTGATATATTCTTATATCTGTAGCTAAACTTATCTTAATATTGGTTTTATATAGTTGATTCCACGTAAGGTTTGGTTGGACCCAAGTGGAAACAAACTGCTACAATGGCCAGTTGTTGAATTGGATAAACTAAGAGGCCAAAAGATACAGCTAAGCAATAAGAAACTCAACAAAGGCGATACCATTGAAATAAAAGGAATTACCGTAGCTCAGGTTTGTGTTTAATGATTTTCGTTGTACGTTCAATATATGATGGGAATCAATTAGTTATTTTTCTAAATGTGATATGATTGCAGGCCGATGTGGATGTAACTTTTACATTTTCGAGTTTGGACAAAGCTGAGTTGTATGATGAGAAATGGGACAAATTCCCTCCCGAGAATCTTGCTAAAAGTATATGTGGTATAAAAGGTGCAACCGTACAAGGTGGACTTGGTCCATTTGGGCTCATTACGCTCGCTTCAAGCAAGCTTGAAGAATATACTCCCGTCTTCTTTAGGATTTTCAAGACCGTGCACAACAAACATAGAGTTCTCTTGTGTTCTGATGCCACTCCGTAAGCCTTCTTTCTTGGAAATTTCTTTTTCCTAGACAATATTTAAAACGACACACATATGCATAACAACATGTTTAACTAATTATACCATGTCGCCTAGTCGTGTGCTAAGTATCATTACCAACTTTGTTACATTTAATACGGTTAATTAGGTATGAAACGAATCTATTGCACTAGTAGTATGATGGTTTGTAGTCATGAAAAGTATATATGGAAATTCATCTCATTTTGTGTTGATATGGTTTTCTTTCAGTTCCTCATTAAATCAAAACGAGTACAAACCATCATTCGGAGGCTTTGTGGATGTTGATTTATCAGAAAAGAAGCTTTCACTTAGGAGCCTCATTGATCATTCAGTCGTAGAAAGCTTTGCAGAAGGAGGAAAAACTGTTATCTCGTCTAGGATTTATCTAACACTAGCGGTTGGTGAAAATGCACATTTGCATGTATTCAACAATGGATCAGAGATTATCACGATTGTAAGATTAAATGCATGGTCGATGAATACAGCTCACATCAACTAGACACGACTTGCGACCATTTCGTGCCATATCTTTAAAGTGGTAGGAAATGATTCAAAAATGAGCAATGCGCAAATGTAACATTTTCAGGAAAAAGGAACTATATTTATGACTTGTATGAGGACCAAGAATAAGTTATGTACGTATATAACTATTGAATGAGCTTTAAATTTCTCAAGCATCTTTAAGATGGTACTTCTTTAAGTTATGTACGTATTTGTGCAACTCTTATTATGTTGTGAACGATGTTATCGCTTCCTATAGCCGTTTTGTGAACAAATGGGTACCAAAGGATTTGAGAAACAAACCCGTGTTTGAAATGGATCCTGAAAGGATATGATCGAAGCCCAACTTAGAGACAGATTCTAGGACTACTAAGAATTTAGGACCAATTCGAAAATGGGTTCCTAAAGCTTGTTGAGTCTTGTGATTTGTTTGTGTGCAGTATGCTTGTGGTACTTAGACTCCGGTTGCTCTAGACACATGACTGGTAACTGTGCACTGCTAAAGAACTTTGTTGAGAAGTTCTTGGGTATTGTAAAGTTTCAGAAGGATGAATATGCTGCTATTTTGGGTTATGATGATATTGTGAATGATACAACAATCATGAATGTTTACTATGTTGTGTTGGAAAATTTAGTGCACTTGAGGGATCAATTCACAGCTGGTAATGGGTTTGGAGGTACGGAGTGTACACCCATTAGGTCCCTGAATACCCTGACTCAATAGTGGTTATGCAGAGTTTCTACTGCTAGTGTTTCTGCTGGTAGTGTTAAGAGTTTCTGCTGGTAGTATTTCTGTTTCTGCTGGTAGTGTTTCTGTTTCTGCTGGTAGTGTTTCTGCTGCTAGTGTTAAGATTCTACTGCTAGGCTTAGAATTGTATAGCTCGTTTTAACCACTCATTCTTGCTATTTTGGAAACTATTATGATATAATTAATGGGCCGTTAATTATACATAATTCCATGGGCTAGGGTTTGAGTAATCTCTATTATAAATAGAGGTCATAACATAACTGCATGGATATACAACACACAAACCCTAAACACTTGAATACGATTTGGTTCTTGATTTGTGCCTAAAACAAGAACATGACTTGGTCTTATCCCATAGAGATATTCGTGTAACCCAGGTATAGGGACGAATAGTTTCTATTGGAAAGTGATAACACGATTTTAAGTGAATATCCGGTACCATTGATTATCTACACCATGATCTGGGAAACCCTAAAATTCACCAACAATCAATAGAAACTATTTAGTGATAATCAATGGCTGCTGCTATGAGACAAATGGCTGCTAACTTTTCCAAGTGGGAAAAGTTTGAAGGTGTTGATTTCAGAAGATAGCAAAAGAAGATGCACTTCTTGTTGTCAAGTATGAATGTGGTGTATGTTCTGACTACTGCTATTCCTAAAGATTATGGGGATGATGCTACTGTGGAACAAATAAGGGTAAGAAACAAATGGGAGAATGATGATTACGTCTGCAGGGGTTTAATCCTCAATGGTATGTCTGATTCTCTTTTGATATTTATCAGAATGTTGAATCTTCTCAAGAACTATGGGATTCCTTGGAAGCCAAATATATGGCTGAGGATGCATCAAGTAAGAAGTTCCTAGTAAGTAATTTAACAATTACAAAATGGTCGATTCTAGACCTGTCATGGAACAATACAATGAACTTCTTAGTATAGTTGGTCGATTCACACATCACAAGATGAACATGGATGAGGCTATTTCAGTCTCTTGTATCATTGATAAACTATCTCCTTCTTGGAAAGATTTCAAGCATATGCTGAAACATAAGAAGGAGGAATTAACTCTTGTTGAGTTGGGCAGTCATTTGCGCATTAAGGAATCACTCAAAGCACAAGACATTAATAAGCCATAGAGTAGCAATGCTACTGGTCCATCAGTTGTCAATATGGTGGAGCATAACAACTCCTCCATGTACAATGACAACAAGGGCAAACATAAGCATCAGGATAACACCAAATCTGATCTTAACAAGAAACCAAAAGTGACTTGTTGGAAGTGTGGGAAACCTGGACACTTCAGGAAAGATTGTTAAGATGTTAAAATTGGCAATAAAACCAATGGATCAGGCACAAGTGGATCAGAGAATAGTAATACCAATTCTCTAAAAGGTCAGAATATATTTAATAAGTCTTTTGAGATTTATTATGTTACATATATATCTGATGTGTACTTTGTGTAGGATGATGATGTTGCATGGTGGGTTGACTCTGGAGCAACAATTCATGTGTGTAAAGATAGAAGCTGGTTCAAGACCTATGAGTCACTGAATGATGGTTCTATTCTTCATATGGGAAACGAGTCAACAGCCCTGGTGCATAGAAGAGGATGTGTGGATTTAAAGTTTAGTTCTGGAAAGCTTGTTTCTTTGTTTAATATTTTACATGTTCCAAATATTAGAAAGAACTTGGTTTCTAGTAGTGTTTTGAATAATTGTGGTTATACACAAGTGATTGAATCTGATAAGTTTGTTTTATCTAAACATGGTGTGTTTATTGGTTTTTGCTATTTGTGTAATCAAATGTTCATGCTTAATATTGTTCATGATATTGCTAATTCTGCTTTTATGTCAACCTCTAAACTAAATGATTCAACCTTATGGCATGCTAGACTTGGCCATGTACACTATAAAAGGATGCAAGATATGTCTAAGGATGGGTTAATTCCAGCCTTTGATATGGACACTGAAAAGTGTAAAACTTGTATGATGAACAAAATAACTAAGAAACCTTTTCAAAGTGTAAAACATGAAACTAAACTGTTGGATTCATAGTGACCTATGTGATTTACATGCTAATCCCTATTTGGGGAATAAGAAATACTTTGCGACTTTTATTGATGATGCTTCTAGGTTTTGTTATGTTTATTTGTTACATACTAAGGATGAAGCATTAGATAAACTTAAAATATTTAAAACTAAAGTTAAACTGCAACAAGGGTCCCTAATCAAAGGATTCAGGACTGATAGGGGAGGTGAATACATGGACACTTTGTATTTTCAGTCTGTTGGTATAATCCATGAAACAACTGCTCCCTATACTCCTTAGCAAAATGGTATTTCTGAAAGGAAAAACAGGGTGCTGAAGGAGATTGTTAATTCCATGTTGTCCTATTCAGGGCTAAGTCAAGGGTTCTGGGGTGAAGCTATGTTAACAGCTTGCTATTTATTAAATAGGGTTCCCAATAAAAGGAACAAGATAACCCCTTATGAACTCTGGACTAAAAGAAAACCCAACCTAAACTTTCTCAGGGTTTGGGGTTGTAGGGCTGTTGTGAGACTCCCGGTGAAAGAGGCATTAAATGCATCTGTGTTGGATATGTTGAGCATTCCAAGGCATATAGGTTCTATGTTATTGAACCTAATGAGTCTGTTTCAATTAACTCAATAATTGAATCAAGGGATGCACTTTTTGATGAGAATAGATTCTCATCAGTCCCTAGACCAAGTCAAAGGATTCCAAATGGAACTAAAGACATTGGTGTTTCAGAGATCTATGATGAGGTTTCTGATGAGGTTGTGGATCAACAACCTGAACCTGAGCTCAGAAGGAGCAATAGGGTCAGGACTCCAAAGTCATTTGGATCAGAGTTTCAATTATACTTAATTGAAGGTACAATGAGTGAGGTATCTGATCAATACTCCTATTGCTTCATTGTTGAGGATGATCCCAAAACATTTGAAGAAGCAATGAAGTCCCAAGATGTTGCTTTCTGGAAAAAAGCAATAAATGATGAGATGGACTCCATCATGGGTAACAACACTTGGGTGTTGACTAATTTACCACCTGGTTGCAAACCTCTAGGTTGCAAATGGATTTTCAAAAGAAAAATGAAGGTAGATGGAACTGTTGAAAAGTTCAAGGCTAGACTAGTTATTCAGGGCTTTAAACAAAAGTCAGGAATAGACTATTTTGATACTTATGCCCCTGTGGCTCGTATCAGTACCATAAGATTGCTGATTGCTTTGGCATCAATTCACAATCTGATTATTCATCAGATGGATGTGAAGACAGAGACTTGGTTTTAGTTACCAAGTCTCTAGTTGGATCAGTAACACTAAAGATAATTCATCTACCAGTGGCTGGGTATTCCTACTTGGTGGAGGTGCAATTTCTTGGGCATCCAAGAAGCAAACTTGCATCACCAGTTCAACAATGGAATATGAATTTGTGGCTTTAGCAGCTGCTGGTAAAGAAGCTGAATGGTTGGGAAACTTGCTTCTTGAGATGTCATTGTGGCCTAAACCTATAGCACCTATTTCTATCCGGTGTGATAGTGCTGCTACATTGGCAAAGGCTTATAGCCAGATGTACAATGGGAAGTCTAGACACTTAGGTGTCAGGCATAGCATGATTCGTGAGCTTATCATGAATGGGGTGGTATCTATAGAGTTTTTTAGATCTCAACAAAACTTAGCTGATCACTTGACGAAGGGTTTAGCTGAAGACTTGGTTTTAAGGTCTGCTAAAGGGATGGGTTTGAAGTCCAACATAGTCACTGAATTCTAAGACACCCAAATCCCTCCTAAGGAAACTTGGGAACTAAGTTCAATGTGGAAAGCTGAACATTTAGTGGACTGGAGCACATGTTTTATTGTCATCCCAAGGTTGTGCTCAAAACCTGCTGAAAAGGAGGATGGAGTCTTTACTTCTCAATGGTTAATTTCTTTGAAAAAGTGCTAAGCAGGAGCATGAATAAAGAGGAACCATCTATGTAAATGTTGAAGTTTTGCCGCTTCAGGAAGCTTTGGACTTTTAGCTTTTACAACATTTATGAATTGGATATGGACACATGGCTTGTATAGTGTCAGGAGTATTTAAGTGTTTGAAAAGGGTTCAATTCTTTGGAACACCCTGATTCTCGAATATTTGAACGTGTAATATACTAAGATGAGAATTCAATCTTCAAGATACTTTCATTTATGAATATGTGTTGTTGATGCAACATATCGTTGTAAAAACATCATAGTGTTAGCTATGTTCTGTTAGTACCTTATTATTGGAGTAAGTGATAGATTAGTCACTCAATAGATTGTATTTGGATGATATTGTAACACCCCCATTTTCACGGTTCGCAGCGGATTTAGGGTTGGGGTATTACTTCATGGAATCACAGTCACAATAATAGAAAACGACTCGAAAAGAGACGTTTTTATAAATAAGTTATCATTCATTAAAATATCAGAGTTTTATTAAGATGAGGTCCCGTGAATCTAAGTGTGAAATAGTGTTTGAATGATAACAAAGTTGAAAGTCCTCCGAGTTCAGTGCCGCTTCCTGCCAAAGCTCCGTAACGGCTATATACCTAGGATACATGCTTAAAAAGTCAACACTAGGTGTTGAGTGAATACGAGTTTAGTAAAGCATAGGTTTAAGTAGTAGTAGTGTGAATACGAGTTTAGTAAAGCATGGGCTAAGTTGTTATACACCCATGTAAAGTAGTAGAAACCGTATTTAAACAGTTTGTATCTATCAGTATTGTATGATCAGTACAATACTGAAGACAGGGGGTTATTGCACTAAGCTCATGAACCACACGTTAACAATCTGGGTCATGGGGACTGCAGACGCAACCATGAGGGGATGGGAAGGATAACTTGCCAAAGTTAATCCTTCAGAGGGTTCAAATATAGTACTTATTGATACCATCCAGAAAGATGTAGTATCAACGGGAGTTGTCAAACTCCAATAGATCTATCAACTATATTCGCATTCGCGTGGGTAAAATATCCTAAATGATTAGATTCATGAATTTTATTTATGTAGTGGTGGCAGATAGTTTACTCGTGCAACAACCAAAGAAAACGACTTGTATTCGGTTTAAAGAAAAATCAAGTAGCATGTATCCCCTTCACAAGGTTTGTAAAGCATTTAGAGTGAAAGTTTAAAAAGATGTGAGGCTACGAAACTCACGGTAAAAGAGTGTGAGGCTATGAACTCACCTGGGCTTAGTGAAATGTGATTGATGTCAAAGGTGACTCGAAGACTAGACTGCCTACTCACGTATCCCGGGGTTTGTTGATGTGGATGTATGTCAAGCTTTAGTTATTTTGTTTTAAGTTTTCTCAATAATTATTCTTAGGTTTTTTAGTGTTAGTTATAACATAACACCGTTCAGGCCATCACAATCCAAAATTATATAAGACTCCTCACATGAAGCTCCCTAGTATTGCATTATGTTATCAACATAATACCGTTCGGGCCATCATAATTCAGAAGTATATAACCCTCACATGAAGTTCCCTAGTATTGTGTTACGTTGTTAAGTATTTTAGGTTATAACATAATACTGTTCGGGCCATCACAATTCAGAAGTATAAAATTCCTCACATGAAGCTCCCTACTATTGTATTATGCGGCCAACATAATACCGTTCGGGCCATTATAATTCAGAAGTTAATACTCCTCACATGAAGTTCCCTACTATTGTGTCATGTTATTAAGTACTAATCTTAATTATAATGTATCACCGTTCGGGCCATCATAACTCAGAAGTATATGCAATAATCGTTTGAGGAGCCAGGGCACTTTAAATCGTAAAAACGAAATATCCACATGATACTCCTCGCATGAAGCTTCCTACTATTTGTGACACATCACATAAAAAGATAGCACTTTTTATTTATTAAGCAAATGTTTCATTTTATACCCTGTTAGTTTGTATATTTACAATTTCTACTCTAAACTTATAAACTTATAACATTTAGGCATTTAAGTTTCTAGAATTTACACAATTAGCCCCTATACTTCTATATTTTAAGAAAATGGCAGAAATGACCCTTAAACTTATAAGTTTTTAGGATTTACCATTTATACCCTTAACTTTCTAACATTTGCAAATCTAGTCCTTTTAAGTTTATAACTTATTTTACTTTCTATCCTAAGGTTTTAGAACTTTGCAAAAAGGGTCCTTATACTTAATACTTCTAAGATATGTCAAAAATAGTCCCTATACTTATATTTTTGGAAAGTTACCATATATACCCCTATGCATGAAAACTATTGCATAACTAGTCCTTTTTCCATGCAAATTATATTTTAATGAGATAATTAAGTTTCCTAGCTTATGTTTAGTTAATATATACTTAATTAAGTCTCCTAATTCAGATTATATCATATAATGAATCAATTTAGTATATAAACATGTATTTATCTATAATTAGGGTTTTATAATGAAAACTTGTAAAAGAAAATGACCAAGGCTTAGGCAAGGGTTCCTAGGTGATCTAAGGCATATAATAACTATTCCAGGANTCTTAATTATAATGTATCACCGTTCGGGCCATCATAACTCAGAAGTATATGCAATAATCGTTTGAGGAGCCAGGGCACTTTAAATCGTAAAAACGAAATATCCACATGATACTCCTCGCATGAAGCTTCCTACTATTTGTGACACATCACATAAAAAGATAGCACTTTTTATTTATTAAGCAAATGTTTCATTTTATACCCTGTTAGTTTGTATATTTACAATTTCTACTCTAAACTTATAAACTTATAACATTTAGGCATTTAAGTTTCTAGAATTTACACAATTAGCCCCTATACTTCTATATTTTAAGAAAATGGCAGAAATGACCCTTAAACTTATAAGTTTTTAGGATTTACCATTTATACCCTTAACTTTCTAACATTTGCAAATCTAGTCCTTTTAAGTTTATAACTTATTTTACTTTCTATCCTAAGGTTTTAGAACTTTGCAAAAAGGGTCCTTATACTTAATACTTCTAAGATATGTCAAAAATAGTCCCTATACTTATATTTTTGGAAAGTTACCATATATACCCCTATGCATGAAAACTATTGCATAACTAGTCCTTTTTCCATGCAAATTATATTTTAATGAGATAATTAAGTTTCCTAGCTTATGTTTAGTTAATATATACTTAATTAAGTCTCCTAATTCAGATTATATCATATAATGAATCAATTTAGTATATAAACATGTATTTATCTATAATTAGGGTTTTATAATGAAAACTTGTAAAAGAAAATGACCAAGGCTTAGGCAAGGGTTCCTAGGTGATCTAAGGCATATAATAACTATTCCAGGACAGAAATAAAGCTTATGGAACTAGTTTAGAGACTTACGTGACCTAAAGTGGGCTTAACGAGGGTACTAGGGGTGTTTAGGGTTTTCTCGACTAGTTTTTACTTCGACAAGGGTTCTAGGCCTAAGGTTCTCAACTTCTAAGACTACTAGGGACCTTATACTACTGCTAGGACCAGATTATAGGAGAGGGAGAAGTGAAATGGGATGGTTTGGAATGTATGGATGTTATGGGGTATTTATAGGGCTCGTTAGCCCTCTAGGCTAAGTATAATTGGAGTGGTGACAAAGTAACGTAAGGAGGTGGTCAAAGGCGGTGGAGGGGGTGGCTAATGAAGCTTAGAGGTGGTGTAGAGGCGGTGTGGGGTGTTTTGTGGCCACGGTTTGACCGTGGAGGCGGTTTAGGACAAGTAGCTTACAAAGCTACTTGTAAGCTACTTAGGAGGTGTGTGGTTGGTTGCTAGGTTGTCACAAGGAGCCTTGTAAGCTGCTTGTAAGCTACTAGAGGTGGTACTAGGGTGGTTGCTAGCTTAGAGTAGGTTTTAGGTTAAGTTATGTTTAGTTATAGCCTAGTTTTTTCTAGTGAACGTTTAGGGCTTAGCCTAGGGTTTAGTGCCTAGATTAGGGTCCTATGAGTGTCTAGTGACTAATCCTAAGTCCTAAGAGGCTTATACTAAGTGGTGGTAGCTTATAGTAAAGATTTGGGATAGTTTAACCTAGTTTTCGGGAAGTTATGACCTAGTTATGGTTTTGTGCCTAAGGGACTTGTACCTAAGTTCTATGGGGTTGTACTAAGGTATAAGGGTGCTAAGGTATCCTATTGTTCCTAAGGTAACTAATACATAAGCCTTGAACACTTTCAAACTAGTTCAGATAAGCAATTAGGGTTTTAAAGATAACCGTAAACACATAGGTGCAATTAAGGTTTATTTAGGGTTTATTGTAATACTGTGATAAGTTTAGTATGTTAGATTGATAGATTACTTATTGTGGTGTTGTTGTGATCTTATGCTTGACATACCAGGAGTTCACATGTTGTGAGTGTAGAGATATTTGACTTGTGTGGATACGTGAGCAGGTCTAGAGAGTCATGCAAGTAGTGAATGCATATAAAAAGCAAAATTTTACCTGTGAAATACTTGATATAGGTATTTGTAGTGGGAATGATAATGATGAAATTTTGTGGGTTGCTACAGATATGGTAACTGAATTGATCATGTTTGGTTTTTATGTTTTGAATTCTATTTGTATAGAGATTTATATGAATTGCTTAAGATTAGCCCAGTTTTGTTGTAGTGACGGTTTACCCATAAAACTGTTGTTAATCTAGTCATGAATTTACTCACGAAATATTACTAAAAAGTATGTCATTGTTACCCATGGCTCTTACACACAACAAATAGGAGGGAAAGTTTACCCACATATTATTGTGGGAAAGTTACCTGCATATTGTGTGTCGACTTTTACACATGAAATAACATTGTGGGCAATGTTACACACAAATTACCCACAGGTATATCTATGGGTATTCTCGTGGTGCATTAAAAAAATCCCAGAAAACTTCACCCACGAAAGTACCTCAATCACCCACCTAAAATGATGTGGGTAAATTACCCAAAGAGTGTAAATGGCGTGGGCATACAATTAGCCTCGGAGGTTTTACCCATATTCATATGATCATGGGTAGTCCGTGGGTATTACCAGTTACCCACGAAAATATGGCTTTTACCCACAAATTTTGTCCGTGGCTATTCGCCGGAATTCTTGTAGTGAACCCTAAACACTTGAATACGATTTGGTTCTTGATATGTTCCTAAAACAAGAACATCACTTGGTCTTATCCCATAGAGATATTTGTGTAACCCAGGCATAGGTCGAATAGTTTCTATTGGAAAGTGATAACACGATTTCAAGTGAATATCCGATACCACTGATTATCTACACCCTGATCTGGGAAACCCTAAAATCACCAACATGTTGAAGGGTTAAACTACATTTTATTCAGCATCGATCAGTTTTGTGATTAAGATCTGGGAGTCGCCTTCAGGAAAACTTGCTGCATTATCAGACCTGAAGATGGCATACCACTCTTAACTGGGTCACGGACATCAAAACTTTACATGATTGACTTTTCACAAATAGATCCAAATGGAGATCTTTGTTTGACTTCTCAAGCATCAATGCAACAATCTTAATTATGGCATCGACGTCTATCTCACCTGAACTTCAAAACAATTAACTACCTTGTGCGAAGTGGTTTAGTTCATGGTTTACCAGACTTGAAATATGACAAAGATCATCTATGTGCTGCTTGTGAAATGGGAAAGATAAAAAGAGCTTCACACAAATCCAAGGTTCTCTACAACACAACAATAGTTCTTGAATTACTTCATGTGACATATGTGGACCAATAAGAATTCAGAGTATCAATGGAAGAAGTATGTTCTTGTGATTGTTGATGAATTCTTTCATTATACTTGGATACTTTTCTTACGAACAAAAGATGAAGCTCCTAAGGTCATCATCTCTCTCATAAAGAAGTTACAAGTGAATCTGCAACTTTAGATCCAGAAGATTCAATTAAAAATAATGGTACTAAATTCAAGAACAAGAAGTTAGGTTCTTATTTAGAAGAAGTTGCCATTTCACATCGATTATCTTCAGCATGGACTCTTCAGCAGAATAGAATAGTTGAAAGAAGAAATCGAATGTTGCTGGAAGTTGCAAGAACTATGTTGACTTACTCTAAATTGCCTGTCTACTTATGGGTTGAAGCTATAAAACTGCTTGTTTTACTTAGAACCGATCAATCATTAATATTTGTCACAAAAAAGACTCTTTATGAGATTGTCAACAAATGGAAACCAAACAACAAATTCTTTCAAGTATTTGGATGCAAGTGCTATGTTCTTAATGACAAAGACAATCTTGGAAAGCTTAGTGCTCTAGGAGAGGAAGCTATTTGCATCAGATACTCAAAAGATTTAGCTGCATTCACAGTCTACATCAAGAAAACCAAAATGGTAACTAAAAGCACAAATGTGAATTTCGATGAACTGGCTTATATGACTTCAGGCTACACTAGCCCCGGACTCGAACTTTCTAATGCTCTATTTTCGTATCTAAACTCTGATGCGTGGTTTTGTGACCTTACAACAGGTTTTACCTCTCGAGGGATCTCAAGAGGCTTACAACCCCACCAGGCAGTGTACCTGACCGATGTAGTATAGGATAGTGGTAAGTACGGGGGATTGATCGTTCTCTCACAGGGAATAGTGTTCGTTAGGATAGAAAAGCTACTCTAATAGGTCTAAGGGTGGAAGGAAGATTCTTTTTGTATTTTTATATTTTTTTGAAAGCAATTAAAATCTCGGTTTTTAGAGGAAGGGCGGAATTAGTTGCTAGTCAACTAACCCAAGTTTACTACTTATGCAAATTAAAATAAAATAAATATCTAAACTATTGTGGTTGTGAAAACAATATGGAGAAAATTGTGTTTACTTAGATTTCATTACTCCCTAACTATCTTTTACCGGTTAATTGATATGTGTGTTACTTGTGTGGATGAAGGGTGTATTCCTAATAACTCATGGAGTGGCATACATATCTCTCCAATTCTATGAGCTCTTATCTCGCCCTATGCCATGCACGGCACAACCATAGGGGTTGTAAACAGTGGCTCATGCGTTAAATACTACCTTAATAGCCTAGTATGCCTTGGCTACATGTTTCCCAAGACGTTCAAGCACGTTACCATAAAGGAGGTTGGCCAGTTTTCTTGAGCCTAACATTGATGGAACAATCATCCCAACAAACAACAACACACACCAATCAACCAATAATTAATAGTTAGGTTTCATTAGATCTAAGCAAACACTAGAGAATTTAGCTACACATGTTAATTAAAAGACAAGCAAAAGAGATAATCAACCAACACATAGACATATTGATTGAATTAAAGTGAAGACTTATCTTTAATTAAGCATGAGGGTTCCAAGGGTTGGAAACCCTAAAAAGTACAGAAAATTCGTCTTTAGGGTTTGCCCTAAAAGTTCTCCACAAAGTTCCACACTAATGAATGAAAATTAGAAAACTATATATAGATTTTACACTCTGACGGCGTCAGGTTATAAGGGCTGACGCCGTCAGCTCGCCGCCATTAGGTTTCTCGGATGGCCTAGATCCACTTCTGACGCCGTCACCTTATAAAACCTTCTGGGCCGTCACTCTTTAACTTTACTCCTGACGGCCTACTTTTCCTAACACCTGACGGCGTCAGGTGTTAAATCCAAAATTTCCTCTGGCCCGTCATTTGATAATTGGTTTCCACTCTTTTGTCAAGGCTTTCTGACGGCGTCACCTTGTGACTTCTGACGCCGTCAGGTTGTAAATCTTCATCTTTTGAGACTTTGTCGTTTTCTTCACTTTTATGCTCCAAAAACGTCCGAATATGCATGTTTTCCAGAATTCCTCTCAAAAGTACCTAAAATGACAAAAGGAACGATTTAGGGCAATATTTGATCACATTTATACGAATTAGGGCTTAAATGACCCCCTAAAAGCGTAACACTTTTCGTCTCATCAGACTCAACAAATGATCAAGATGCCAGTCAAGCTTTATCTGCTATACCAAATGCTGACAACTTAGATACTTTTTTTGATGAGATGTTTGATTCACATCCAGAAACCGTGGAAGAATCTACTACCAATGCATCACATCCTCATTTATCTGATGCATGGGTATCTCTACAAGGAACACCAACCCTACCATAATCATCAACAACTACACATATCGCATCATCAACACCTATCTTTCAAAATTCTACTTTTGAAGTTGGTGAATCCTCCTATCAAGCTGACAATGACCCGTAAAATGATCATTTGTATTACCAAGCTTATCCTCATGCTCACAAGTAGACAAGAGACCACCCTTTACACCAAGTACTTGGAAACCTTGATGAAGGAGTCAGAACAAGAAGAAGTATCACACAAAATGAATGCTTATTCATGTCCTTTCTCAGTGACGTTGAACCGGAAACCATAAATGAAGCTCTAAAAGATGATGGATAGATTGAAGCTATGCAGGAAGAACTTAGTCAATTCGAAAGATTGGCATCTAGTTTCACGTCCCAAGAAAAAATTAGTTATTGACGTATTCAAGAACAAAAAAGATGAAGATGGGATTGTCATAAAAACAAGGAAAGATTAAGGTTATTGTCAACAAGAAGGCATCGACTTTCATGGAACTTTTGCTCCCGTTGCAAGGATCGAAGCAATCCAGATGTTTCTAGTATATGCTGCAAACAAAAACTTCACTGTGTATCAAATGGATGTCAAGACCGCTTTCTTGAACGGAGAACTAAAGCAAGAAGTGTTCGTAGAACAACCACAGGGTTCGTTGACAAGAAGTATCTGAACCATGTTTGCTATCTCGACAAGGCTCTCTATGGTTTGAAACAAGCTCCGAGCTGGCTTCTCTAAAGGTACAATCAATACGGACATGATCTTGATACAAATATATGTCGATGACATTATATTTGGTTCTACTAATCTTAAATACGCGAAAACTTTTCAAAATTAATGGTCAAACATTTTTGTAAGTATAATATTGGTTATCCTTTTGTCCATTTTTATAATTTGCTCCTCAAACACTACAAATAATGGATGTTTCCTTTATTTTTTAACACTTCAACTCATTTTGAATCGGTATTAAATAAGAAAAGAATTCTTAGCTATCAACTTTCTCTCTAGCTTATCTCACGCACATACTAAACAAACGCTAAAGCTTAATTCACGATATAATTGATCTTACATAACATTTTATGACTTAGGATCAAATGAGAAAAAAACTTAAAATGAGAAGAATGAGAAATAACTATAGCCACACATTAGAGATGCATTGACTTGAATTAGATGCATCTCTAATCTTTTAGATGAACCATAATATATTTTCTAGCAAAAAATTAGATGCATATACATATATTAGATGCATTTCATCAAGTTAGACGAATTCTATGTATTTTTCGTTCACTGCGGGTCAAATTTGTTGCTAGTACTATTAGATGCATATACATATATTAGATGCATTTCATCAAGTTAGACGAATTCTATGTATTTTTCGTTCACTGCGGGTCAAATTTGTTGCTAGTACTATTTTGCATCGTTTTCACTTCAAAATCACTTTCGAAACTAATTGGGACGCATCTAAAAAAATAGAGATGCATCTAATTCAACTCGATGCATTTCAAATGTGTGGTTATAACTATTTCTCATCCTTCTCTTTTTAAGTTTTCTTCTTACTGGATCCCTACTCAACATTTTATTATAAAATACCTAATAACAATGACATGATATTGTAAAAAGTGCTGGCGGTTTTGACGTCAATGGTCATTTCTATAGTGACTTAGGGATGTAGCATACATGTCTAAATTCATGAATAATTATTAATAATTTGACATATCAATTACATAAGTCTTTGTTGTGGTTTATCAAAAAATGCACTTATATTTTTAAACATAACCACCCTAACCTTGAAAGTTGAAAAGAATAATGAGAAGAGTCCGTAATTTTGAGAAAAATAACTTCAACAATAAGAAATCTGCTACAAAAATTTTGAAAGAAATAACAACAATCCTTAACTCAAAAATTATAGACTATTCGTGCAAAAAATAAGAATCTTAAGAACGGCGGGTACACTTTTGAACTAACCACAAGAATAATCTGTATGTAATATACCTTAAAAAATATATGACTTTGTACTGGTAAACAGAATTCCCTTTCTTAGGCCTATAAATTCTTTGTAAGAATTATCGAGGTAATGATCTAATTTTAGAAAAATAATTTGATGTGTTCCGACTAATAATAATATAAATTAGGTCTTTAGAGGTGAAATTAATAAAGGACAATTTTTTATCTAAAGAACAAATTGGTGAATCCTAGCCATCTATTTTTCAATCAAATAAGAAAACTCATTTTGAACTATTAAAAAAAATATATATATATCTTGCAAACGGTAAATCTTTAAGCTACGACAAATACACCATCGCGACAAGAATTAAATTATCTTTCTATATATATGCACTTCTATATACTTTCGACGAAATTCTTTTTTCTTTTTTTTTTTACGCCCAGAAAACTCACACGTGATTTGTAAAATAACTTGTGATTTGTTAATTTTCGCAACTCACATGTGATTTTTAAAGTAATAAATCACATGTGACTCTTCTGGGAGGAAATTTTGAAAATAAAGTTCGTCGAAAGTATATCGAAGTGCATATCTATATAAAGATAGTTTAATTATTGTCACGATGGTATAACTAATTTCATGTAACGATTAACGGTTTGCGAAATATTTTAATAAAAAAAAATGATGAAAGTGTTGTTTTTTTTTTAAGAAAATGAATAGTTGAGATTACATGGTTTATTCTTTAGATAAAAACTGGACAACACTACAACTTATGTCAAGATTTACATATATAATTTTTTTTCCTCAAAAATATGCACCCTATATGCTAAGTAGATTTTGTTTGTTTGTTTGTTTTTTCAATTTTATTTTATTTTATTGAAAAGACAAAACAAAAATTCATCACAAATAGAAATTGAAAAACAAACTAATTCCCGCAACAAATGGAAATTCTCCCTATTACTAGTTCATAAACCTCACTTGTCTTATTGACTCGTTATAATTGTTTCTTCCACAAACTTACATGCATTAGTTTTCATTTTCTTCTTTTTTGATTTCTTCATATTGTTGTTAACTCTTTTGTAAACGAATTCATATATGGTTATAGTAGCTGATTAATTAAGAATCAAATTCTTTAAATCTTTATAATGGGGAGTTTAAATCGCTTTGCATGGTTTTTGGCATCGTTAATATGTCTTTCGCCGGTGTTTAACAATTTCGGTGGAACAAGTGGAGGAGTTATGGCGTTTCATAAGATATATCCTAAGTATCAAACTCAAACTCATAATCATGTGAAGGTGAAGCAAATACACAGAACTGGTTATCATTTTCAACCAAAGAAAAACTGGATCAATGGTATGTGTACTCTTTTTCATCTTCATGTAAGAATTTGTCCATAATATATACAAATTTACTAGCTCCATCAAGGGTGGCTCAACCTCTACAAGGCCTAAAGCAAAATTTTCGGATGAGGACTTTCTTTTATAAAAGTTTATTGTGTTGTGATTATATGCATTTTACTATTCACTAAAAGCAAAAACGCTTTTGGGGACGGATTTTTTCAGTGACAAGATTGTGGTCACTAAATTTTGATGGGCCCAATTTTTCAAACCTTTTCCAACGCCAGATTTTAGTTAAATGTAAAAATGGGGCCTACACAAATTCGGGACAAAATTGTCGTCACCAAATATTTAATCTTTATAAAAAATAAATATTGAGTTTCGTGACGACAATGTCGTCATTGTTGTCACCAAATATTTATCATAATAATTATTTTTATTTTATTAAAAAAACTTTTTAATAAGGATACCTAATGATTTTTAAAATAAATATTGAGTTTCGTGACGACAGTGTTTTCATCAAATATTTATCTTGATTTAATTATTTTTGTTTTATTAAAAAAACTTTTTAATAAAAATAAATAATGATTTGTAAAATAAATATTGAGTTTCGACAATGTAGTCACCAAATAGTTATCCTAATTTAATTATTTTAATTTGGTTAAATAAACTTTTTAATAAGAATAAAGAATGAATTTTAAAATAAATATTGAGTTTCATGATGATGTTGTCGTCACCAAATATTTATCTTAATTTAATAATTTTTATTTTATTAAATAAGCTTTTTAATATGAATATAATGATTTTTAAAAAATATTAAGTTTCGTGACAATATTGTTGTCACTAATTATTTATCCTTATTTAATTATTTTATTTTATTAAGAAAACTGTTTAATAAAAATAAATAATGATTTTTAAAATAAATATTAAGTTTAGTGAGGTCAGGTATTCTTAAAATAAATATGAAGAATATTCTTTTCTATGCAAATGCTTGATTAACCTATATATATAAACTCATGCTCAGTAATTTTAGTAAAATGAATGAGATGGGAGTGGAGTATTTGGTTGTAGAAAGTAAATAAAAGCGACTGGATTTAAATTGACAAAAAGTCGGGTGGATTTTAAAGAAGACAAGCGCAACAAACACAATTCTAGATGAGAAAAGATAAATTTATAAAAACCAAAGCGTGATAATAATAATCTAGAAGTCTTGTAGTTCTTGTTTTATCCTGCAAAAAGAAGAGCTTTGTTTTATGTGGAATGTTTGGCTTAGTATTTTTACAACTTGCAGACGTAGAAATGAAAGATAGAAGATGCCTAAAATTTATGGTAATTCTACTAGTTTTAGCAAATTGGAGCTTACAAATCGGGGCCTTAAATATGACGGCCAAAAAAAATGTGTGGCTGACCATGTGTATATAAGATCTTGAAAAACCGGGGTTTTAACAAAATCGGAGGTCTAAAACTCTAGCTTTTGAGCCACCACGTTACAAGTGTTCGTGTATCCTGTGTTCACAATGAGAAAAACCAAAGCCGTGTAAATAAATATATTTTTTTTTCATCATTTTAAGACGGACAAAGCACACAATAAATGCAAAATAAGATTATGTTACGACCATATAAGCATGTTTGGCACATTAGAAGATTATGTATAATAATCAACATATATGGACTCATTAGCTAATTCTACTTTTATTTGTGTTTAAATCTATTTTATAGTTATGTATAATACGCGTATTTAAATTAACCATTTCCTCTATGCATTGTTCTGCATGAATTCAACGTGGGCACAAATTATACCAAACAAATGTAGATCCAAATGGTAAGTTCTACTTTCTGAAATTTCATTCTTTTTTAATAGGGATAAGTTACATATGTAACAAATTAGTATTAATTCTTTTACTTTGTTATATGATCAGCACCAATGTATTACAAAGGATACTACCATTTGTTCTATCAACACAATCCCAAAGGTGCTGTATGGGGAAATATTGTATGGGCTCATTCAGTGTCGAAAGATATGGTTAACTGGATACATCTTGAACATGCAATCGTACCATCAAAACCATATGATAAGTATGGGTGTTGGTCCGGATCTGCTACAATTTTGCCAGGTGATAAGCCAGTGATAATGTATACAGGAATAGTAGACCCAAAACCTAAACCTGGTTATCAAGTCCAAGCCTATGCGATTCCTGCCAACTACTCGGACCCCTACCTGCGAGAATGGATCAAACCTGATGACAATCCTTTTCTCAAGCCAACAAGTGAGAATGTTTCGGCTTTTCGTGATCCCACAACTGCTTGGTACAATAATGGTCATTGGAAACTTTTAGTGGGTAGTAGGCATAAGCATCGAGGTGTTGCTTATTTGTATCGGAGTCGAGATTTTGCTACTTGGATCAAAGCTAAGCACCCGTTCCACTCTAAAAATGATACTGGTATGTGGGAATGTCCTGACTTTTTCCCGGTGGCAAGAGAAGGAATAGAAGGGTTAGACACATCAACATTAGGCAACGACATCAAATATGTACTTAAGAATAGTCTTGAAGTAACTAGGTATGAATATTACACACTTGGGAGTTACGACCTTATTAAAGACAGATATATCCCAGATAATACATCTGAAGATGGTTGGGGTGGATTAAGATACGACTATGGGAACTTTTTCGCCTCTAAGTCATTCTATGATCCTGTCCAAAGGAGGAGGATCGTGTGGGGTTGGGCTAATGAATCGAGCACTGCAAAAGAAGATATCGCTAAGGGATGGTCCGGAATCCAGGTAACTTTTAGCTCCTCCATCTATGTGGCGCATTCTTTACACTTATTGTATATATGTTAAACTTACTCTAATCTTTATTTTGTGTAGCTGATTCCACGTACTATTTGGTTGGACCCCAACGGAAACAGATTGTTGCAATGGCCAATTAGTGAATTGGAAAAATTAAGGCGTAAAAAGGTGGAATTAAATAACATAAAACTTAAGAAAGGTGATATCATTGAAGTTGAAGGAGTCACTGCATCTCAGGTATTTACGTTCTCTAACTAATTCTATAACGTTGAGTATACACAGTTGATTGAGTATTTTATTCAACATGAAATGGGTGCAGGTAGATGTAGATGTTACCTTTACATTTTCGAGTTTAGAAAACGTAGAGCTGTATGATGAAAAATGGTCAGAGTTCCCACAAAATGATCTTGGCAGAAGCATTTGTGAGGTTAAAGGTGCGACTGTACATGGTGGGCTTGGACCATTTGGTCTCATGACCTTAGCTTCAAAAAAGCTTGAAGAATATACCCCTGTCTTCTTTCGAGTTTTCAAGACCGATGATAACAAACACAAAGTTCTCTTGTGTTCTGATGCAACTCCGTAAGCTCTTTCCCTATCTCAATCTGTTTTATTAGGTAAAAAAATATGGCGATAAATATATAGACAATACATGTGCACTCATATAGGTATTAACCAAAAAATGCAGTTCCTCTTTGAACCCAAATGAGTACAAACCATCATTTGGAGGCTTTGTAGATGTCGACTTAACAGAAAAGAAGCTCTCGCTTAGGAGTTTGATAGATCATTCAGTTGTGGAAAGCTTTGCGGAGGGAGGAAAGACTATTATCACGTCAAGAGTATCCAACACTAGCTGTTTCTCGTAATGCACAGTTGCACTTATTTAACAACGGGTTTGAGACTATCACTGTTGAAACATTGAGTGCATGGTCTATGAAGATGGCTCGTATGAAACACGGTTGACCATATGCTGTTATTTTTTGGATAGTGGCTAGGTAATAAAAATAATGTTGGTTAGTCACTATCTTTAATTTGGTAGTTAAAGTTGTTTTTGGAACTAGCTTTTAGATAATCTAGTTCATTATGGACTTATTTATATCTATACTACAATATAAAGAGAAAACACATTTGCTTAAAACTTACAAACTTAAAAAATGAATAATATTAATCGACTAAAATGCTCATACAAAGTTAATGCAATCAATTAAATAAGTAAATCCTAAATTACAATTTGTATAATTAATTAATGTGTGATTTTTGGTTATAAGCTGTTTCATTTGTTAGATGAGATAAGAACGTTTTAAGCTACTTTTGTGCTTATTTAGTTGATTAGTGATCCCTATGGTTATTTTTATTTCCAATTCATGTTTTATTATCATTTATGACTTTAATAACAAGATTAGTCAGTCGTTCAATAACTGTCGTTATGTTTATTTTATTGTTTTTTTTGGGAACGGTGTTGTTATTTACGTCTACTGATTGATTCGCTAGAAGAAGAAATAGAGTTATGTGAGGATATGATTTGCAATGATGACTTTAACATATTGTCACAAATTGCTAAGTTCTTTAGTAGTGGTAATAAATATATACTTGAAATGAAGTTAATGTTGTATATTAAACTACTTTCGTTCAACCAACTTTCACTTATAAATATGTATAAAAATTAATTTAGAAAGCACGAAGGATGATTTATATATACCATTAAAAAAAAGAAAAAGAAAAAATCCCTTCACTTGCATCCACTGCTATTATATATATTGAGATTAGTTTGATCAAGATGGATAAATGAAAAGTGAAAAGAAATACGAACGAAATACTATATAATAGTCAATATTTTTTAACAAGCCACAAAATGGTAAGTAACTTTTCTAAAACCAATTAATTGGTTAAAAAAACTCCTCTTTTTATAAAAGTTTATTGTGTCGTTTATATGCATTTTTATTCCTATTCAAATGCTTGATTAATAACCTATATAAACTCATGCTCGGATATTTTTAGTAAAACGAATAAGATGGGAGCGGAGTATTTGGTTGTAGAAAGTAAATAAAAGCGACTGGATTTAAATTGACAAAAAAGTCATGAGGGTTTTTAAAGAAGACAAGTGCAACAAACACAATTCTAGATGAGAAAAGATAAAACTCACAAAAGTATATAAACCAAACGCATGATAATAATAAATAATAATCTAGAAGTCTTTTAATTCTTGTTTTTATCATGCAAAAAAAGGGCTTTGTTTTATTTGGAATTTTTGGCTTACTATTTTTACAAACATAGAAATGAAAGATAGAAGATACCTAACATTTCCGGTAATTATACTAGTTTTAGCAAATCGGGGTTTATTACAAATCGGGGCCTTAAATATGACGTCCAAAAAACATGTGTCGCTGACTATGTATATACAAGGTCTTGTAAAACCGGGGCTTTAACAAAATCAGAGGTCTAAAACTCTAGCTACCACATTAATATGACTTTTGTCGATTATTAACACTTTATATGCAGGATATATATATTTTTGCCGGTTAAACATGTTCGTGTCATTACAATTTATTGATCATATACCCTGTGTTCACAATGAGAAAAATCAAAGCCGTGTAAATAAATATATTTTTCATCATTTTAAGACGGACAAAACACACAATAATTGCAAAATAAGATTATGTTACGATCATAAGCATGTTTGACACACAAGCTTATTAGAAGATTATGTAAAATAATCAACATGGACTCATTAGCTAATTCTATTTTTATTTGTGTTTTGATATGTTTTATAGTAATGTATAATACGCGTATTTAAATTAACCGTTTCCTCTATGCATTGTTTTGCATGAACTCAACGTGGTACAAATTATACCAAACAAACATAGATCCAAATGGCAAGTTATTCTTTTTGAAATTTCATTCTTTTTTAATAGGGATAAGTTATATATGCAACAAATTAGTATTAATTCTTTTACTTTGGTATATGAACAGCACCAATGTATTACAAAGGATACTACCATTTGTTCTATCAACACAATCCCAAAGGCGCTGTATGGGGGAAATATTGTCTGGGCTCATTCAGTGTCGAAAGATATGGTTAACTGGATACATCTTGAACATGAAATCGTACCATCAAAACCATATGATAAGTATGGGTGTTGGTCCGGATCTGCTACAATTTTGCCAGGGTGATAACCCAGTGATTATGTATACAGGAATAGTAGACCCAAAACCTAGACTTGGTTATCAAGTCCAAGCCTATGCCATTCCTGCCAACTACTCGGACCCCTACTTGCGAGAATGGATCAAACCTGATGACAATCCTTTTGCCAACAAGTGAGAATGTTTCGGCTTTTCGTGATCCCACAACTGCTTGGTACAATAATGGTCATTGGAAACTTTTAGTGGGTAGTAGTCACAAGCATCGAGGTGTTGCTTATTTGTATCGGAGTCGGGATTTTGTTACTTGGATCAAAGCTAAGCACCCGTTTCACTCTAAAAGTGATACTTGTATGTGGGAATGTCCTGACTTTTTCCCGGTGGCAAGAGAAGGAATAGAAGGGTTAGGCACATCAACATTAGGCAACGGCGTCAAATATGTACTTAAGAATAGTCTTGAAGTAACTAGGTATGAATATTACACACTTGGGAGTTACGACCTATCTAAAGACATATATATCCCATAATATACATCTGAAGATTGTTGGGGTGGATTAAGATATGACTATGGGAAAATTTTCGCCTCTAAGTCATTCTATGATCCTGTCCAAAAAAGAGGATTGTGTGGGTTTGGGCTAATGAGTCGAGCGCAGCAAAAGAAGATATCGCTAAGGGATGGTCCAGAATCCAGGTAACTTGTAGCTCCTCCATCTATGTGACACATTCTTTACACTTAGTATATGTTAAACTTACTCCGATCTGTATTTTGTGTAGCTGATTCCACGTACGGTTTGGTTGGACCCTACTGAAACCGATTGTTGCAATGGCCAATTAGTGAATTGGAAAAATTGAGGCGTAAAAAGGTGGAGTTAAACAACATAAAACTTAAGAAAGGTGATTTCATTGAAGTCAAAGGAGTCACTGCATCTCTGGTATTTACGTGCTCTAAGTAATTCTATTAAATGTTGAGCATACACAGTTGATTGTGTGTTTAATCAGCATCATATGAGTGCAGGTAGATGTAGATGTTTCCTTTACATTTTTGAGTTTAGAAGAAGCAAAGTTGTATGATGAAAAATGGTCGGAGTTCCCACAGAATGATCTTGTCAAAAGCATTTGTATGACGAAAAATTGTACGTATTAACAACGGGTTTGAGACCATCACGGATGAAACATTGAGTGCATGGTCTATGAAGATGGCTCGCATGAAACACGGTTGACCATATGCCGTTATATTTTGGATAGTGGCTAGGTAATAAAAATAATGCTGGTTAGTCACTATCTTTAATTTGGTAGTTAAAGTTGTTTATGTAACTAGCTTTTAGATAATCTAGTTAAATATGGACTTATTTATAACTATATTATAATATAAAGAGAAAACACATTTGCTTAAAACTTACAAACTTAAAAAATGAATAATGTTGGAGTAATAAACTAAAGAGATAATTATCTAAATGCCCCAGTTGCCCAAAGGCTGGGGGTTTTTGGACTTCTTTTTCTCTCGTTCCCAAACTAGACCGGGTTGCCCTGTACAAATGGGCAACTATCCCCAGTAAGCGACAAGTGTGCCTTCAATGATTACGTACGAGGGTGATGAGTCATAGGGCAACTGGTCTACGTCGGTATAACAATTGGGCAACTGATCTACTTTGGTAAAAAAATGTCGGACACATTACGACACATGGTTGTGTAATTCAAGTTGCCCAGTTGCCCGTTCTAGTTTGAAAACGAGAAAAAAACAGATCCAAAATCCCCCAACCATGAGGCAAAACCGGGCATTTAGATAATTATCTCTAAACTAAAATATTCATACAAAGTTAATGTAATCAAATAAATAAGTAAAATCCTAAATTACAATTTAAATACATCACTTTCTTCACTTTCATATATTCCACACTAATATATACATAAAAAATGCATACACAAATCAACGTTGCTATACACCGTCGCCATTATGTGTGTTTAATCGTTTATTTTATATAAAACTATTTGAGGATTTTGTCTTCAAATTTTGCCTACTGATGAGAAATAGAATGGTGTGACTCGTGGACAAAGATCTTGTAACTATAGATGTTGTGTGGATCACTTGTGTTTTGATTACATGACGATAAGTGTTAAACATGATTTAAAGAACCGGTATATATGCGGGTCAATCTGATATGTGACTATGAAGAATTACCTTCATGTTCGTCGTGTATCCTACCGTTATAAGTATAGAATTATAGTATTCCAGATTTTCCGTCTCTATAATGAAAACACATTAGAGTATACGCAATACATGATGTGAATGGGCTAGACCAAATACTAAACAAATACGTGAGCCTAATAATACACAATATGAAATACGTCTAACAGCCCCTCGCAGTCGGAGCGGGAGAAAGACAAACGCTCAGACTCGATCGAAAATCATCAAACAACGCATATTGTAGGCCTTAGGTGAAGATATTCGCAAACTTATAACAAGAAAGAACATGTAGAGAACAAACAAGACTTGCGGCCACCTGGTCATGAACAAAATGTATGCAAGCTCAATATGTTTCGTGCGCTGATGTTGCACGGGATTGTAAGAGATACACACAACACTAACATTATCACAATAAAGCAACGTTGCACGCTGCAATGGTGAATGCAGATCAAGTAATAAGTTACGTAACCAAGTAGTCTCGACAACAAAACAAAGACAGATGGATAAATCGCTCATTAAAAACCAGAAATTAAATTATTTGCATTATAATCAAGATGTAAAGACGCACTTGTATCCATATTCCACCCGGTACCTCAAAAATCTTGTAAAGTCAAAGTACTTGAGGCAGTGCGGTAGTCAGAATCGACATGGATGTGAATCTGCTGAGGGACCGAGTCCCATAACCATACAAATTATTATTTGAGTTCCCATTAGCACGTGAGTTATTTGCATAGAAAACACGACATTGATCTCCATAATAACAAAAACAACGAGAGTAATTACGACAGGCCGAAGTAGATTTGGAGGACGGGGAACGTGTGTTATCACCTTGTGCACGAGCTTAGCTAAATTTTCGAAATGAGGGCAGTCGGGGATGAAGACGATGATGAGGAATTCTTCCTGTTCATGTGTGTTTCGGAAAGAGAAAATGGAGCGGGTGTCTTCCAAAGTAGGGAATGGCACTTTGTTAAGTGTGACATGCGCTACGTGTTCGTACTTATCATTGAGCCCATTGATAGCATATATGACCAAGCCATCCTCGGTAATATTAGACCCGAGATTATCTAAACGTGAAGCAAGGGAATCGATTTTATGGAAATAAGCATCTACGGTTAGGTCTCCAATATCCAAGCTTCGTAACTTACCAACTGGTTCAACGGTTTTCGAGTGCTTGTCCCTGATTTTTTTTCTCCAAAACGTCCCATATATCCGGTAGTGGTAGGTTTGGTTTTAAGGACTCTTTCGAGAAGGGATTCGGAGATGGTAGTAAGGATCCACGATTGTACGATAGAGNAAGGCACTCCCTTTCTAATAGTTGAGCTTGTCGGCATCAAGTGTGACTATCATAAGGTTCTTGAAGTCGTTTATGGTGAAGACCTTTGCATATTTGGAGGGGTTGGGTTGATCGTTAACCATGATGATGGCGGGATAGTTCACGACAGAAAGCAAAAAAATAAATAAAAGTTGGTTTTAAGGTTTGTGCAATGTGAATGAATACAAGATTTCAAATGTGGATGGATTAAAGCAGCAAACTGCAAGCAAGCAAGTATGAAATAAATGCAACACACTTATGTTTTTGGGATGGAAAAGTAACGGAGGTATGAAAAATGACAGCAAACTTTTGTTGTGATTTAGGGTTTTAGGAAAATACATGGCCATATAGAATTATATTTCTCTCGTATACCAGAAGCTGCATATCATCACAATTGCTTAGAAAACAATGTGAAGAGCAAAATACTTATATAATGGTGCAAACCCTACACAAAAACAACATGAAAATCATGAAACTACACAAAGAAATGAATAATTACCTATTGATCGTCAAGAAACAAGGCATGCTGAAGTTGATGAAGTAGGAATGAACTTGGTAAAGGTTCAGGTACTAAAAGATGGTCGGATAGAGCAGACTATAATCTTTTTGCATGCCTAAACTTTTGTTATTTGACTTATTTTGCAGGCTAAGAACACATTGCTGATAACTCAGCATTAAGCGTAAAACAAAGATAAAAATAAAAACAGAGATTTAACCAAGTAACAAGAAATCCATTAGATTTAAAATGTCTAGGAAGATTTAAAGTAACATAATCATTGCTGCAACAAAGCAAAAATGATATAGTTTACTTTAATACGAGTTCAAAACAAAACTAAAAAAAAAGAAAATGCAGATACTTCTGAATCCAACACCCAAAACACTCAACAAGCATTCACTTGATCTTCTTCTTGGGCCTCAACTGCAAAACAAATAAACATGAAAGCAAGTTAACCCATGTAGCATAACAAGACATAATGATAGATTAATAATAATAAAAAAAAAAATCCAAAATAATATATAGGTGTTTGGATTTGCGTTTATGATCTTAGTTATTCGCCACCAGTTGTAATTATTTGATGATTTCATATCAGAATTACTTAGCAAAACACAAATCCAAGTACCAAATAATCATTAAAGTAAATATAAGAATTATTCGCCACATGGTACAACAGTTTTTATGTATGTTTTAGATATATGTGCAAATGCAATTATGCACCTTTAGAGAGGTATATGCAAATGCCCCTTAAATATATACAGACTTGTAAAAAGATAAGTTTAGATATGAACCTGGTTGCTGTGACCACACTTCTTCTTCCTGCAGTTAACTGCCCTTGGGTGAAGGCGAGCATAGCACCTGATCAAATTACGCATAATGAATGTGATTATTGTAGTTATAATTGATAAAATTCATGTTCAAAAGAGAAAACAATGCAAAAAAACAGTGACAATATTGGAACTTGTGAAACACCTTTAAATAATAAAAACAGAAAGGAGAAGACAACTAGAAGTTCCAATAGCAATAACACACAAGGAAATTCGATAACATGATGATTTCTCAAAGAACAAATATAAAAACAAAAATGAATGAACACATAGGCATTTTTTGTAATTAGACCCAAAGAGACACATATCATTATCACAATATATAAGTGCGGATAACTATAATAATAAAAAGCAACTTACTTGCGGCAAATAGTCTTGTCCTGATTGTACTTCCTAGCCAACGCCATCAACGAAGGTTCAATGATCCCTCCCCTTAGCCTCAACACCAAATGCAGAGTTGATTCTGAACCATAAACAAATAATCAAAACCAGTCTTGAAAACTAATAAACATCATTGCAATCAATAAACAAAAACTCTCACATAATTTAAAATCAATATATTTGTACCATCAACTCATTATATATCACAATTCATCTAACATTTTGTGCACTCTGTCACACATAATTCTAATATCACTGCATTCTACATTCATTAGACCAAGCTATACATCTACTCCGGCGACTTAAAACCCGTTAAGGGTCCAGTTATTTATTTTAGGTTAAGTCTTGTTGGGTCTTACTAATAGTGAAAATGAGTATAATTAGGTATCTGATGTAAACTGCACAACTGTATAACAATCTTGAATGAGCTCCCAAATGACCCGTCTAGATTCAGACAATTAGACCTGAAACCCGCTAAGACCCGTGACCCAACCAAACTCGCTCATTTCGGCACCTCTAATTTTCAGGGGGTGTTTGTTTCGGCTTATATAGGGGGCTTATGACTTATTGGTTTTCAGCGTATGTTTCATAAGCTCAATTTTTGTGGCTTATTTTGAAACCCGTGAGATTTTATAAACTTATCATAGCATGATAAGCTTATATAAGCCAAAAAACCTCAAAAAAAAAAGCAACAAAAAGTGAGCTTATGAAACATAAGCCAAAAACCAAATAAGCCATAAGCCCGCTATATAAGCGGAAACAAACACCCCCTCATATAACAAAAAACACCATCTCCACCCATAATTTCATTAATTTTTCCATTTCAAATCAAAATTTTCAACAAGTCATATTCTCATTTACTACACAATAGCCAAAAATAAATCTATCTAACTTTTCAACCACTTAATTTCAATAATCATATCAAAAAAAATCTGATAAACACCCAACCACATTTCTATAATCAAAATTAACAAAAACATATCTAAAAAACCAATGAAAAGAAAATAAAAGAAACCTTTCTGGATATTGTAATCAGCAAGAGTCCTTCCATCTTCAAGCTGCTTTCCAGCAAAGATCAACCTCTGCTGATCTGGAGGAATCCCTTCCTTGTCTTGAATCTTGGCTTTCACATTGTCAATAGTATCACTGCTTTCAACTTCAAGGGTTATGGTTTTCCCTGTTAGGGTTTTCACGAATATCTGCATTTTCGCTGTGTGTTTTATGGTTTGCAAGGATCATGTTTGGTCTTTTTTATAGGGTTTTCGGTGTGGGGTTAGGGTTTCGGGAAATGTTTTGGGTGTGTGGGCTGGTTATAGCCCAAATGTTTTGTTTATTGGGCTTATCCTACTATTGGAGATTTTAACAGGAATTAAGTTGTGTATATGTTCACCGATTTGGTTACCGGGTTGTTTGGTTAAAAAAATTTCAGAGTAAAACCAAAACCGAACTGAACTGAATTCAAATTTGATTAAACCGAAAAAAACCAAACCAAATAAATTAAATAAACAGGACTACTTAATTTTATTTATTTATTTATTTACTTAATTATATATATTGTTAGCACAAAAAAGAAATTTTAAGTTTAAAAATGTTATAATTATACTGTGAAAGAGTTTTAATGCGTTTTTTTATATAAATATATGAAAAAAAATGTGACTTCCATTTTCGGTTTATTGTATCAAAACCATATCCGAATTGAAATCCGAATATTTATTTCGGTTCGGTAAGTTTTGTCAATTTCGGTTCGAGTACAATTTCGGTTCGGTTTTGGTTTTCGGTTTTTGTGGGTGAAACCCGAATTCTGCACACCCCTAGTTTCAATTAGAAATGATTCTTTACGTTTTCAAAATGCAAAATAGAAGTATACGTGATTGTGTGAGGTGTATAGTCGCACAAGACATCAAAAAAATTTAAAAGCCACGAAAATTTTAAATGATATGTGCATATCTATATCTATGCTACATATAAAGAGAAAACACATTTTTTTTTTTAAGTTTAAAAACTTATGAATGAGTAATGTTATATTCCTAAAATTTCTTTATTTATAAAATGCAACATGATGTATTAATTATTTAAATATTTAATTATAACTTATCCACAAACTTTCTCCACTCTCGCTTAATTTACACTAATATATGCAAACTCAAAGAAAATATGAACAGACAAATTGACGCCACAATACACTATCGTCGCTATAGACTAGTAATCGTCTATATTCTATAAAACGGGTTACAGATTTTTATCCAACAGTTGCATTGAAGAAGCACTTTTAAATGATTATCTTTCATTTATCTTTTTAAAATATTGTTTCAATTTTATTTTTTAGCGTCATTTCTTTTGTTATACTGTATTCTACACACGCCCCCATGTACCTAAAGACGACCCTGAAATGCAATATTAAAATAACACATTCCCAAACACTCCCAGCAACAGGCTGGGAAACCAAGAGAACGCTTGGCCTTTCCTTTGGGGAGGGTACTCCGAGTAGTGGGTACCTCGTAGGACCTCGACCCGCCTACTCGGGTCTTGTACATCAAAGATTATTTCTTCAGATTCGTTAATATGTGGATTCCGTTTCCGAATCTTCCGATTAACACTCCCAATTTGATGTTGATCTTAAGTTGTTATATATTACATTGGTCACTAATTTTTTGGCGGACAATTTACATACAACCATATAAAGGGCTAAGAAGGGTTAAGGCTCCTCAAAATTTTTGATCCTATGTACATTTTATACCATTTTATTTTTGGTTTTAGTTATTTTTAATATAAAAATTTCAGCGTTGTGTACGGAACATATAAAGGGCTAAGAAGGGTTGTGGCTCCTCAAAATTTTTGATCATATCTACATTTTATCCATTTTATTTTTAGTTTTAGTCATTTTTAATATAAAAATTTCAGCATTGTGTATATTGATCCCTTAAAATAAATATTTTACAAGTTGGCCTGTTCAAATTCCATCTCTGCATACAATAACGATCACAAAATTACTGAAATGACAAAGTTCTGTTAAATAGAACACTCTCAATGAGAGACTTTCAATTAAAAATAAATAAAAAAAAGTTTACCTTAACCCTTCAAATGGACAGGAAGACGTGTATATGAAAATTTATGCTTTTCGCTAAGGCGTACATCTACAGCCGTATGGAATGAGTCGACCAGAAACAAGATGGCTATGACCCATATACTGTATATATATAATCTGTCTTTGTTTTACTATAAAAATTAGTTTATCGATATAAGTTGGTACAAACATCAACTTTTATCAACGTATTACATTGCCAACTATTGACAACTATCAAAACACTGATCCGCTCTGTTATCTCTCTTCACGCTTGTTAAACCACTAAACCATTAATTTGCCAACAACCCAGCTACATCATCTCACTGGACACTTTAGACGAATGGGTCAATGCGGCGATCATGCTCACTTGCCATCACCATTCCCGTACAAAGACAGGTGGGACACATGACCTGAATCAACAAAGTCGTAGTAAACAATCAGAAAATGTGTGCACAAAGTAAAACCATTTTCAGTTTCCAAAATACATAGTTTTTGGTACCTTTCCTGCCCCAGAACAGTTCAAACATCTTCGAGTAGTGGGAGCTCTTAATGGACGATCAGAAGCATTTGATACAGAAATCGGCTCTATGTTTAAACACACGCCACTAGAGGAACAACGAGCACACGCCAAGTATCCAGTTCCATGACAATACTTGCACCTCTTCTTCTCTTGTTGTTTGACATTATTGGCTTCCAGCAACATCAGAGTCGAAATTACACCCACTGCCCCACCCGAAAAGGATGCCACTATTGGATCAACCTGACTGAAAAATATGGAAATATTTCGGGTTATTGTTGATTAAAGAGCACCATACATTTGTCTTCTTTTTGTACAATCGTACGAACCTTAGCTGCATAGGCAAATGCATATTGCTTATGAAATCTTTGTAAGAGGTGCCACCTACACCTAGTTTTAGCTCCAGCTGATATGAAAAAAAGTTCCCATGTTACAATACGATAATATGATTAAGAAAGATAATTGTGTTGGAAGATTATAATGATTAGATGAGCTTACAATTGGGGCAAGAAGGCCACCGAAGACAATAATTCCAGATATGAATGAAAAACTTGTCAAATAGAGCTGCCTCAATGTCTTTGGTGTCTGCTCAAATAACAAAATGAACATGGTTACTAACATACAGACAATACAATTACTTTACTACGGTGATATGGATCACATTATGCACGGCTTCATACATGGTATAGTGGAAGTATTTGGCTATTAATAACCTGATTAATAAACGTGACTAAATAATGACATCTATACTACTTATAAAGCATTTAGCACCCTCTCTCTCTTCCAATTTTTTAAGATTTCCGGATTTTAAGTAAATACACTTAATTAAGCAATATGTACAATTAACTTATGCATAAACACCTACACATATTGACTGGTCAACATTTTTAATTAATGTCATATTTAAAACACCCATTTGATAAAAGGTATAATTACTAAAACACAATGTACAAACTATTTGAAGCACAAATACAACTAATAAACACTATTCAACACATACAATTAATACACTATTTATTTAACCCGTTCACCAAAATATACAATCATTTAACCACAATGTACAATCTAATAAAGCCACTAAGCCAAGCACTTAAAAATAAAGCCATTAGGCTGCCCGCAGTGGTCGGTCGACCGGTTCGGTCGTCGAATGAGGGTCGAACTGGGTCGGTCAGCTCCAAAATTGACGAAGGGTGATTGTGCTGAAGGAACGAATCAAGATTTTGTTGGTGGTATCTTCGGTTAACATGAGACGGAATTATACCAGTGCCTTAACTAAAATTATTGTTATTTGTAAATTAATTGTTTAATAAAAGAATGGCCGCATAACATCACATTGTCATAAAATATAGTCACAGGATACCCGCCGCTGCACGCGCGGGTACCCTGCTAGTGGTATATAACAGACCCAAGTATAATACTTCCACTATACGCAACTTCTACAACAATTTATTTCATTTCATAAGGTGACTCTCGCAACTTCTACAACAATTTCTTTCATTTCATAAGGTGACTCTCCTTTACTTTTTGACAAGGATGTCCTTATTCGTAATTATATCCACTACTATCGTAAAACAAGAATTTTTGTCAAAGAATCAAGCATATGATTATCTCAGTATTACAACTTCAATTAGCAGAAGTACGTCCAAACACCATCTTTGAGAACCCGTTTTTAGATACTTGATTATGTGATTCTAATTACTCAATATCTAATAATCACTTTCAAAACCTACATCTAGTTATCCAAACAAAACCTAAAAAAGTATCAAAAGGCAGAAAATCAATCCATGGCATTCTTTCAAGCAATGTCATATTCTCCTAACTCTTGTACTTTATTTCATCTCCTTTTTTTCTTTTAACCATGTACATTCACATGGTTAGAAAATTTTTTTGGCACACAAGTTAGGAGGAAATCATGTTTCATTGATATAATAGTCATGCAGATGCCTAGCTTCTCAACTAAACTATTTACACGCTAAAACGGAACCAACAGAAATCTTAAAATCCATACATCGTCGATATAAACACAACATCCCAGCAACAGGAGAACCTACTTTAACAAGCTTATGACTTCGGATACACATGAGAAAAGAGTAATTTACCACAGAAGGTAGAAAAGGAATCGAAGATGGAATGTCAGGCATCTCGTTATCCTCAAAACTACTTTCATTGCTCTTTAAGTTTTTTAAGCGTTGTTGAACTCTTAACCTCCTCACCTGTAAAGTTGAACACATCAAATCCAAACCATTCACATCTATTTTCTTCCAAAACGGTCCAAACATAAGAAATATCTTCATAGAGAAAATCATACCTCTTCCATTAGGAGAAAGATCTTATTCCGCCTACTCCTTATATTGTCTTGGATTTCCTTTGTTTGCATCTTAACAAAATCTTGAACAGTTTCTGGTCCTTCTATAATACAAAAGTTGCTGCATTCACAAGTAGAATAAAATTTTAGTGTTGCATTTAGGGGGCATTTGACATTGTGTTTTGAAAGTGATCTCTAATTATCGCGTTTCCATGGAGCACATAATCAACTTTCTAGTAGTTGAGTTTGAACATTTCACTATTTAGTATCAAGAAAACAGTCTCTCTACCCCCGGGTTTACCTTGGGGTCGGGGTAGGATCTGTCTACATTCTACCTCCCCCATACCCTGCCACGGCGGGATTGGGTTTGTTGTTGTTGGTGTTGTTGTTGTAGTATCAAGAAAACAGTTTCTAGGTAATGTGTGCGGGTTCTGCAACAAAACTAATTTTTATTGGGTGGCTGGGAATGCTTAAAAATCTGCTTATGGGTTTTTTTCTTTTTTTTTTAAACGTAACGCGGAAGGTAGCATTTTAATGTGCTCCTACTTAATCAGAACACGATAATTAGATAATCAGTAGTACGTGTGTATGTAATTCGGATTATCCGACCCTCAAAAAAAGTAAGGGGATATCTCATATCTGGAACTTATTTGCAGGGCTTATTAAGGGGGGTGTTTGTTTAAGCTTATATGTGACTTATAAGCTTATTTGTTTTTCGGCTTATATATATTATAAGCCTCAATTTTCCGGCTTATTTGAAGACTCGTGGGCTTATATAAGTTTACAGAAAATTAGAGTTTATAAAATATAAGCCCTCAAATAAGCTCATAAGCCCATATATAAGCTTAAACAAGCACCCCTTAACTTCATTAAACACCCAATCAATAACTTATCCTATTAAAAAAAAAAAAAAAAAAAAAAAAGAACCTTAATTACCTTGGGACATTATCACCAGAGGGAACAGTACCAGCACCATCATCAGAAGAAGAACGAACAACCAAAGATCTACGGCTGGGAAACCGAATTATGGGTTTTACAAATTTTTTATTGTTGTTATTTATATCATTGATATATGATGGAGTATGGTAGCATCTGAGAGTAACAGAAGCCATAGTTAATTAAGGATTCAGTTCAAGTTTTTGTGTTTGGAACTCGAGATAAAAAGGAACAGGTTTTGTTTTTGTTAGGATCTTTTTCATAGTATCTTGTCTCTAAAGTCTTTTTGTCCTTTATTGGTCCTACTACATTTTTAGCATATATTTAATTGTGTTTTTACTTTTTAGTTTCTTGTAATTTGGACGTTTAACTAACTTTTATGTTTGTTTTTGTAACTTTTTTGCCGAATAATCGAACGGTTTAAATGTTGGGATACGTTATAAAGACCCCTAATAATCTACTAGTTGTACCCATTATTTTTCCTTTTTTTGTTTTTAACTTTGTTTTCAATTTTTATAATTTTATTTATATTATAAAACTTTTTTGCCGAATATCGTTATAAAACTGTGAAACAAAAAGTGCGGAATAGAAAATATAAATTTTAACAAGTGAAAAGTATTAAACTGGCAAAACATACGGAACAAAAACTGATAAAAAAATGTGTTGACTATAAACATGGGACAAAAGGAGTGTAGAAAGTACAAAACATTTGTATTTTTTGTGAGTAAGGGAGTACCAATATTAGAACCCTAAATGATAAAAAAATATAAATTTTAACAAGTGAAAAGTATTAAACTGACAGAACATACGGAACAGAAACTGATAAAAAAATGTGTTGACTGTAAACATAGGACAAAAGGAGTGTAGAAAGTATAAAATATTTGTACTTTTTGTGAGTAAGAGGGTACCAATATTAGAACCCTAAATGTTTGGTTTGTTTATAGATAGATAAATATGTTCTGTTGAACGAGCGGTGATGGTTTTAGTAACTGACAGGGTATTCGCGTGTTACGACGACAGATACTTTATAATTAAAATTTTTTAGTAAACAATGATCTTTTTTAATTTTGCGTTTTTCGTAGCATTAGTTTTACGGCTTGAGAGGTTTTTAGGTTAGAATTACTTAAGAAAATAGCAAGTTATTTCATTAATAATAGGTTATATACGCGATGCAACGGTAAAATAAAGCGATAGTTGATAATATTATTGAGATGGAAAGCTAAAGTTGACCGTGACTTGTATCGCAAGTAGCTAAAAGACGATGTAATAAACATTATAACATTTTATTTAGACTTTCTGATCTAATATTTTTATTTTTAAAGTATTATATAACTATTCTAAAACCCAAAATTTGCTACTGTTCCAGAAGGTAATTACAAGTGTTATTACAGTGTAATTAACTTTCCAATGAGCGGCCCATATTGCAGCAGTACAAAATGTGTCATTGTATAGTACATACGTTTCATAAGGGTATTGGATGATGTACAAAAATAGAACTATTCATTCGTGCAAATCCTCCTTTTACGTACTGTTTGCACCCGTAATTTAGCTGTAAGATCCGCAGAAGATATTTCCCCTCCCCAATTCTAGACTCTTCATCCTCCCAAAACACACACACACCTCTCTATCTTTGTCGCTCTCTCTCTATAGAAATTTCCATAACACACATTAACTTTTAACCGAACAAATATCACAAACCCAGATCCAACAAAGAAAAAAAATTTATGCCATCTTCACGTTCATCGGTTTGGATCTGCCCATATGTACGGTTTTTTTTTTTTTTTTTAATTTTTATACTCTATTTATGGTTCACTTTTGCTTAATTCATCATTTATTTGATGTCTTTCTTTTATTTATTTGTTTATTTTTAAAATTAGGGTTTGGTTAATTTGGGGTTTTTTGTTGATTTGAGTTTGGGGTTTTTTGTTGATTTGAGTTTCGGATTTGCCATAAATTCAAAACTACGATGATTTAAGTTTGGGATTGCCGAAGAAAACTGTCTATTAGGCTATTGTGTTTAGCTACCTTACTAATTTTGAATAAGTAGTTTCTAAGTTTTTTAAATGAATAACCAATTTCAATAAGCAAGTCAAACACCCCGTAAATGATCATAATCATTTTGGAAACCAAACACCAAATATTAATATGGTATAACAAACATAAGTACCTTATGACATATTCATATTTTAGGCTCCAAATATAAGTTGTTTTGTTTTTTATTGCTTACAGATGTAAGTAAGTGAAGCATCTAAGATTCTAAGCATCCTATTTGGCCTTATCAGTTTTTATTCATATATATGTGTTTAGTACTTTAGTTTATATCCTTATACCCATGCTTGCTGCCATCATGGACAATAGCCTAGCCATTGATACCAAACATAATTCCATAACCATTTAATCTGACTCTATGTGACTATAAGCTCTCAACAATGCAATCTTACTGGAAATGGTTCAATGTGAAGTTTGCCACACTGTCACACAAATATACCCCACCTCTTAACTAATATGTCTGTCATTTACATCTATTACACGTTCATTTGCAGCAATGTCGCAGCCGAAAATGAAATTAAATATCAGCAAAGCACACCTGTTGTCAAGATGGCTAGGGCTTTCGCATGTAGAAGTGACTGTTTTCAGGACACCATGGGAATGAACGTGTATAACTATTTTGTTGACCTGTATGACTATAAGGTGATAAGCCTCGATCGATAACTATAAGGTGATAAGCTTCTACGATGACTATATGTGATTATGTGCTAATTAACTTTTTTATTTGTAATGAACCAGGGCATTAGGCAAGAAGCTGCTTTGGTAATGGCTGTCTGGACTGTGTGGATGAAGCCGTCCATTAGATTATGGAAATAATTCGACTACTAGGTCACCTCCGAATCCATCTACTTTGCATACTGCAATGTATTCTCAGGTATAATGTTGTTTCGTTTTGAATATTTAGAATGATGATATCTGAATTTTGGGCGGATATTTGTTTCACTGAAAGGTAAGAAATTGCTTAAAAGGATTTTTGGCTTATGTATGAGGTACACAACTATAATCATCACTTTTGTTTACATTTTTTAGGTGTTTGTCGAGGTTAAGGATTGAGTCATGTACAACCTCGTATGGTAAGTGTATCATTTAGTTTGCTTTTATGGAATTTTGCTTACAATTTATTTGGTTTATAAGTAATAGGATATAATTGTTACAGGAGATATAGTCAGAAAGTGATAACTTCATGTGCTTCGGGAGGGTCTCCTTAAGCTCATTTTGAGCATTGATTTAATGGTCAGTTTGTCATTTCTTTAGTGCATCATTTATCTTGGTTTCTAATAAATTTGTACATTAATACTCACATGATCGTAGTTTCATATATTTCAGGCGGAATTAGTACAGGTTAAAGGTGACTAAACATAAAGCCTAATAAAGGGTGACATGGGATGCCGTGAAGAAACAAAACAAGAGACGCCTACAAATATTTCAAGTAAGTCTATCTAAATGTTTGACTTACTGTTAAGTATTTTGTTTAAGAAAAGAAAAAAAAGGCTTTGAGATTGCAATTTTAAAGTGACTACGTACTTAAAATAAGCACGTACAATTTAGTTTAGTTGTTTACCTTTGTGAGTGGTCTTGCTTGAATTGAATGGTTACTCTTTACTTTAACAATTTGCAGATGTTGAGTTGAGTTACTTCTTAAATGTAGCCACGGTCTGAAGTCGATGACGAAAGTGAAGACGGAAGCTGGACTGCTACTATCCAAATTCAAAACCATATGTGGGTTTTGTTGTTTTATAGAAATTATTTTGGCTTAAATACGTTGAACCAAAAAAAAAATTAAAAAAAAAAGTTCCTACTTATAATATGTAAAACCAGAAATTTAACTGACATTCACCGATGTTTATTGGTTTGTGAATGTTTGCAGGCAAATGAGTTTAAGGGTTTTGATTAAATTATATTGTTGACAGGGACGGGTGGTGGTGCTGGAATACAAACAGGTGAGACAGAAACGGGTAGTGGTGGTGGTGGGTTGTGGGTTGCTCTTACTCTTTACATGAGTCACGGCACGAAGAAGGTTGCTCAACAAAGGTAGTGAACTCATTATGTTTACATATTGACATCATATTAATATTAAACGCTTCTTTGTGATAATTTTACGCGTTTTTTTTATAGGTGAAGAGCATACCAACTCAAATCACAGGGCATCTATGCAAAGCAATCTATAAGGTAGAAAGATCTTGCCACGGTTTGAAAAGAGGCGGATCGTAGCCGTCTACAAGTGTTGCGAATACCCGATGTTCAGTCATAAGCTAAAGATACTGCAACAGCTACTATATATCAGGTGAGGTCATTTTGTATCTAAGAACCAAATCTTTTTTGATGCTACCAAATTAAGATGCATAGTAACCCTTTGTACTCATTCTTTTTCAGCCACATTTTGTCCCATAATAATCCTGTGATTTGGTTCTTAATTGATTGTTGGTGTGGAGTACGTTGAACAGCTACCATGGTAATATTTTTAACGCATTTGCTCATAGAACCAGATGTTTTGTTAGGATACGGTTTTGAGCTTTTTTTCTTTTCAGTTGTTCAGATGATTGAGTTTTGTTAAAGTAATGCCACATGTTAAGCTTTAGTAACCTTTAGAGTTCCGGTCCTAGATCCGGACATGTTAATAAACTTAAAATTTGGTGTATAAGATGTTTGGAATAAGTAGATAGGTAAGTTGATTGGGTTTTAGAAATTTTTGTTTATTTACGTACGATATGATATTAAAGTATCTAAGGCAAATTGATGCACTGTGTAATTCTGAATCTTTTTTTAGGGCAATCATTGGACCACGGTGGTAAAAAATGGATGACACCAAGACCGGGTTCGGACTGCAGGGAACCGTAGCATGGGGGGCTTAGAATCCTTTTGTCGAAGCTTGGTTTACCGCAGATATAGATATGATATCTCTAAAAAACTGGGATGAGGTGAGTAATCATATTTTTATTATAGGTCCAGGGACATTGAGTTTGTATGCAAACTGCGTGTTTGAAATATGGGATCCAAAGTTTTTGTATAAGAAGAGGCACGAAACATGTAATTTACTTCAAGCTTTTAATGAATATGATTATTGGTTATTCAAAGTATAATAAGTATGCATTTATATACACTTTGATTCTTTCTAGCTAAGTTAGTTTGGAATTGCATTTGTACATCTACCGTGAACTGCATTGATGTGTTAAAACACATTTACCACCAAACATTATATATCTGAAGTTGGCAATCATGTTGACAAAGATGATTTTATGTTACTCTTCATCATTCAATAAGTTACATTTTATATTACTCTTCATCATTCACTAAGTTACCTTTGATTTGCAGGCCTTTTTAATTTGTTTGTACAACTGTGGTTTCCAAGTTTGTGTAAGAAGTTTATGTTATACCCAAATTTACATTTAACAAACACAAGCTGTAAAAAGATAAAAGAAAAAAAAATCTCGAATAATACATACATACATATTAGCCACAACAAATTCGTTTGACAACAATTGCGCCTACATATGCACTATCACAAATATTCGATGCGTATGTACTTGAGGTGGGTTCACGGGATCTAATGTTCATGTATGTTGCAACTACACAATGCTCCCGCGGCAACGCGCGGGCTTCCCCGCTCGTTTGTTCTATATCGAAATTTGAATAGTACATTTAACGTGTAAAGAAATAAATTACCAATTATACACGCTACCCATCTAATGCGACATGGACAAAAATATGATTAAAATTTCCGGTGAGTAAGATTTGCGATTGTGAGTTTCTTTGTGAAAATAACTTTAGGGGTCCGTTGGAATAATTTTAATGGGACCTTAAACAATACACTCTGTTGATATAAGTAATGCTTAAAAACGTTATTAATATTTTTTGATATATCTACGTTTTGATAATCTCAAAATGTAAAATCATTAAACGTAAACAAGTATTTAGTCGTAAATATTCATTCTTACAACTTAATTACTTAAGGTATGAATAAATAAAATGCCTAATGCATTTTATGATCAAAGGAACATTTTATTAATCACTAGATTTTTTATAAAATACTACAAACATCTAAAATCATTTTTGGTATTAAATAAATATGTTTAATTCATTATAAATATATGGATTCAAATTTTCAACCAAAAATGACAAAAATGTTCCAGAAAAACCTTCCCCAGTAAAAGACAAAATTTATAGCCGTTACAAGGGGCGACCCCCTTAAATACAAGGGCGGTCCCCTTAAAGTTTAAGGGGACCGGCCCCGCTCTTTCAGCTATAAATTTTGCCTATAAATACTGGTTCATTCCTGGCATTTTTCCTCACCTTTTGCACTCAAACTTTCTGTTCTTAATCCTTCTACATATCCTTCTTAATCCTTTGATCATATAATCTTAAACTTTTGTTTTCAAGTGATCCAAGCTTCAACCATTCAAGTGCAAGAAAAGAATACTTCTACTCATCAAGACAAGAAGTATTACAACTTAGTGTGATCCTACTACCTAAGTTGTTGGTGTATTATAATTTGTAAATCATTCATTTGGGCATATAGTGTGTATATTAGTTAGATAGGTGTGAACATAAGTGATTAGATTAGTGTAGTGTGTAAGTAGTGAAGGTGTGAAGAAGTAGGTGTGTGAATAAGTAGTGAAGGTGTGAAGAATTAGTGGCGTAAATAAGTAGTGCTAAGTCGTGAAGAAGTTGTGAAGACATTGTCAAGAAGTTGTGAAGAAGTCGTGTAGTGACTAGTGGTGTGAGATTGGTTCTAACTACGATTAGGACTCGACATTTAGCTTAGTGTCGTTAATTGGTGTAAGCAAAAGTTGTATAAGGTTTTCTCCGCCATAAGGGAGCTTGTTGGGAATAAAGCTAACAGTTACCACTGATAGGCTTGTGGAAGACACTGCTGTAGAATGCACTAGCAGTGGAAACTCATTACCACTGCTAGTACATATTATTACCACTGCTTACTAGATAACTGTTATGTATTCGTGTATAGATAAGTATAGAATAGATCTTGTGAATATTCTATTTAGATAGCATTATACTTATCTTGTAAAGAACTTCTTGTGCTATAAAAGGAGATCCTAAGTCATGATCATAACGACGAATTATTCTAGAGAGCTTCAAGGTGTAACCCTAGTGATAGCTAAGATCACTCATATTATTATCATTAATAATATTGAAGCTTTGTGTTACATACAACTATACTCACTCACAATACATCATATAAACTGTCTTCTAAGTGTTGTTAAGTAAATTCCGCGTGCTTAATAATATGCAATTTCTGGTAGTTTGGTGATATGCTGTCAAGAGATTCATTTGCTTGAAGCAGAGAAGTTTTCATAGCTTTGCTTCCAAACCAATGTCTTCTGTGTTCTTTCTTAGAGCATTCATTGGCCACCAAACACTGAACAGATCTCTTCAAAAGTTCTTGCGTTTTGGAAACTTTTGTGAATGCTTATTATTTGATCTTTTTGGGAAGAGTCATAAGCAATGAACTTCTGGCTTTTCAGGATCATCTTTCTTTGGTCCTTTCATCTGTTGTAGTAGCACAGGAAACTGTTGGTAACTCTTTGTCTCCAAATCTTCTTCAGTCTTTGATTTGAGGTTTGAGGAATCACCCATTAAGATGGATTCCCACCAAAAGGCATAGTCTGGACATAAAAAAATATTTCATCATGATCCTCCAACAATCTCCAAACTCATTAAGTTGAGTTTGGAAAGTCTTGGGAACATTTGACTGATTTGTTTTCCATCTCCATCTTTTGGAGGTGAGTGAGTTAGCTTCTTCTGGATCCTTCTAAATCAAAGTATAGACCTGGCTCTGATTACCACTTGGATGGATCTAAACACACACCTTGTGTTGTTGATACTTTGAGTAATA
>LBNU01029954.1:14443-32684 GCA_014162995.1 Artemisia annua
TAGGATAAATGATGATAATAAAATGTACTTATTTGAGTTCATCAAATATCCCCCCACTTGAACTTTACTTGTCCCCAAGTAAACCTTAGATTTAATCTTATGAAAATGTATCCTAAAAGGTATTAGGATTTATTTTTAATAATTAAGCACGTATTCGTTTTATCATAATTACACAACCAACCACTTAACGTAGTAGAAACAAAATAATTTTTCAATATAAAACAATTCTAAATCGTTTAGTTGCTAGTTGTGACAAATATTCTATCATAAGCTTGACAAGTATACGCATCTCCCCCACTAAAGCCAAGGAGTAACAAGTCTAAAGCGGTAAAAAGGGTTTGTTGGTTAAGGGTTGATCATCCTTTTTAATCTCTATCGATCTCATATTCCAGAAAAGGCGACAAAATAACGAATCCATGATCGAATCCACGACCACGATACTCGCAATTGCTCAATTCCTTAACTCGAATAGGCTAAAGATAGGACCAAGTAATCTTCACCAATAATATTATATCAAAAAGGGCGACAAAATCATAAATACATAATCAAATCCACGACTACGATACTTAAGATTGCTCAAATCCCTAATCTCAATAAATTAAAGGTTTGGATGAAGAATGATATAGGGCATGGATAATGATTGGGATACAAATTGGTGTAAAATAAAAAAATTAAATAAAACAAATAGATTAAAATCCTAAGTGTGGTTAATTACTTTCCCAACCATCCCATGAATAAGACTCATATCATTGAATAACTCATGCTTTTGACTCATGTAACTCACGCTTTAGGTAGACACGAATTATAATCAATAAAATCTTAAACAAAGAATAACCTTAGTTGGCGTTCCCATAACGGCCAACTCCCATTTAATCCATAAATATAATATACAATAACAAATAGTGGTGATAGCTCCCACTTTACAAAACTTTACATAAGTTGGTTAAAATAAACTTCCAACTTCTTTTCTTTCTTTTTCTTTTCTATTTTTTCGATTTTTTTTTTATATATATATATATATTTTTGACTGTGTAAAATTTCACGACTTTTTCTATCACAATTTTTTCGGATAATTTTTCCATACTTTTCATAACTTTCAGAAATAACTGTAATAGTGAAAGTAGTAAACACATGGAAAATAAACTAAAAATATACAATATGTACTTTCACTCCAAATGCATTGTGCAATTTCCCGACCTAACCAAAGATAATGAATTACGCACGCGAACACAGGTAATGTAAGGAAACACACTTTGCCTAAAGTAACTAATCACGGATTTCAATCTACAGGGTAGGCTAAGGTGCAACGGTGTAACGAAACATTTTAACAAAGGTGTAAGAAACGAAAGGAATGGCTCTGAGGATTTTTCTAGGGGTATCTTACTCTAAAAGTGAGAGTAAACAAAAGGGTGTATACTGGGGTTAACTAACCAGCGTAGTTAGTTAATATAACATATAAAGGCTTTTTGGGTGTAATCCTAGAATTTACCAAGTTAGACAAGTCACTCCAATTATATCAATAATACTCATTATGGTGGTCTCGAATAGTATACAAGCCAAGTTCTAAAGTTTACAAGTCACCAGCACACTAAAGTTTTTGATTTTAGGCAAAAAAATAATGTTATGTGTGCGGCTATGTAATTTAGACTTAAACAAAAACATGCTCAAAATTTTTAAATTTTGATATATTATGTGCATTTTAAGCATATTTTGATAAAATTTGGACAAGTAAGTGTTCCAATTCTCCATCCCCCCACTTAAGTTAAACAACGTCCTCGTTGTTTGTGTTAAAGGTTAAAACTGGAAAATAAAAGAATTAGAACAGAAAAACTTCCCTGATATTTGCTCGGAATGATCCTCCATTATGTGTTTATGAGCAAAAATCAACTTTCTTGTGGATTAGAACGTTTAAGCTTCATAAGTGATGTTTCCACAAAAAGTGCAGGAATCTATAATACCACCTAGACTTTAACACACCTGAGTTAAGAAGGTTCAAACTTGCATAATACATTAGTAGTTAGTAAAAATAAAACCTAAAAAATAAAAATTGTAAATCATCAGGTTAGTCGATACGCCGCATCCTATGGAAGAAGATGCGCCGTATCGAGCCTGGAATTAATACGAAATAAAATATTATACAGGATAGGATGCGTCGCATCTCTTTTACTAGATGCGCCGCATGTAGTTACCAGACAGACTGTTAACAGTCTGTTGTAAATAGGACGTTATCCTCGGCTTATCTCTCGGGCTCTCTCGGTCGCGTATGCTTTAATGCCAGTCTCAATCAAACACTTATTAGAAATATAAACTGAAGCATTAAATATAAACATGATAATAATATTTAGTACAGTCCCAAAAGAATAATAATGTACGAGGAATGATGTCCATAAGTCCAAATATCTAAACAGGAGGGTGCTCGTCATCAGGAGGTGCGGAAGTGCTAGCTCCATCGGTCCTCGGTCTGACTCTGCGTTTCTCAAAATGTAAGTGTGTGTCAGTCATGACCGGTCCATCGTACCTCTGGTACCTCATACCACGCTCCTCCAAAACCTCAGTCATGTGATCCACCACCCACGAACCAAATCGTCTATTCTCATCTGCAATACCCTGGATGGCCTCCCTCTGATCATCAATACTACCTCGCAGTAATCTGAGCTCATTATCCACCCTGTCCAATCTCTGAGCAGTAGTACGTAGGACTGGGGCGTGCTGGGGATGTGGTGGTACCTCTGGACCCTCCTGAGCTGGGGCAGCAGCCGGGCCCTCATGATCAGCCCCCTGTCCTGGCTCAACCACAACTGGTCGAGGTGGACCCAACGGAACCCAATGGTAAGCCCCCAGCAAAATCCTACACAACCTGAGCCTCCTTTCCAGAAAATCTATGTCCATCCGAGGGAGCTCCATTGCAAACACATCCAACCCTGCCGGTATATCGTCATCTATGATCCCAAAATGTCTAGCTAACCTAGAAACGAAGTGTTCCCCGGTAATCTGACTTCTACGATCTCTCCCAGGAGCAATCCGATGTAAATAATGAGCCAAAAAGTGGGGAACGTTCACCACACGTCCCTCGTACATACTCCTGAGAAGGAAGAGGTCGAGAGTTGTCACCTTCTCAGGTGACTGACCTCTCCCAGCAACTGTCAAGACGATCAACTGGTGACACAACCTCCTCAAGGGTTCTCTGATCAAAGTGTATGATGGGGAGGTGACAGTAGAATCCCCACCGGAAGAAATACCGGCCCAATAAGCTCCAAGGGTCCCCCTATCAGGAACCTCCCTCAAACTCTCTGCCCAGTAAGTATCAAATCCAAGATACTGTATCTCCTCCTCTGTGTGTAAACCCATAGCCAGAATGAACTGCTGCATTGACATCTGCCTATGTATCCCACCTAACCTGAATACCAGAGTATCAACGGTGTCATGTGCCAAATCTGTCTCCTTGTAATGTACCGTGCTGAAGAACCCACGAATCAAATCCCTAACCAATGGCTCTCTAATCCCAAATAATCTGCTCCAAGCGTGGGACCTGAAGATAATATCGCCATCACCATCCCTATGAACCATCTCTAACCTATCCCTGAAAGTACCAATAGCAGCTCCCCCATCAATAAGTGCCAAACTGTCAAAATCAAGAACCGAAACTCTAAAGACCTGCCTAAAGTAAATATCTCTAAGTCTCCTCAGATAATCTGCCTCAGTAGCCTCAGTCAATCCCATCTCCTCGAACCTGAGCCACTCATGCCTCAACTCAATGTCGGGAAGTGCCATCTGCAAAATTTCAAGTAAATAGTTAAGTAGTCTGTGAATGAAGAGATACGCCGTATGTTAAAGACAAATGCGCCGTATGATAAAATGCGTCGTATCTTTTCATGAAGATACGGAGCATGTGGCTTTAGAGATAGATACGACGTATCAAGTAATCTGATACGGCGCTTGCAGGGATACGTCGTATTGTGTAATGAAGATGCGGCGCAACTTGGTCAATAAATATCTATTTTGGAAGAATTAGCTAATGCGTCGGATGTGGGAATCTAATGCGCCGCATCTCATGTTATATCAGTATAAAAGAAAAAGGGCTGGCACGTTTTCCAAGATTCCGACCCCGTAACGTAACCTTCCACTCGACATCACAATATCCATTAAAATCCCCTATCAAAATTTTATATTAACCTTTCACCAAATAATTCATTTTCCCCCCAAAATTCAAAAACAAACCCCCGAACCCTAATTTATACTCTAATCAAATTGGGTAAAAACATAATGTTTAATCCGAAATTGACTTAGGGGAAATCATTATAATCACCTCCTAATCGAATCCCCAAGCCCCGTTTTCATCCAAATTAATAATCTAGCATAAACCCTAATTTATAAAATTAAAATTTGTAAAATTAAATAAAATTAACCGGGTTATTACCTTGTAGATCGTAAGAAATCGGGTTTACAATCACTAATGATGAATTTGATCGAGATTAGTAGGTGATTAGGTCGAGTAGGTGTTTTTTTGACTGTGTGTAATTTAGGGGTAAAAAGTAAAATCCGGCGCATCCCGTTCTTATTTATAGGGTAAAAACGATGCGCCGCATCACATAAATATGATGCGCCGTATTTATCTAAAATTTGTTGACTGGTCAATGTATCATAATTGGTCATAGCTACGGTGCTTAGATAACTTAGATGCGCCATATTGTTGTGCAATTGATCAAAATTTAAATAGGGAACGTACCTTGGCCTCCACAACAATTTTCCTTATGCTTAAACTTGGGATTAAACGGCATACCATATGATATATATATAATTTCAAAATAAGAGCCATTGGCATGACCGTTTTATTGTGGATTATAATCTCATTGTTTAGTGGGTAATGATTTATTCCATGGTTAGGAACAAATATTGTTTTAAGTTTACAAAATTGAGATTATAATTTGGACATGATGTATTACATAGATTAATGTCTGAAGAATTTTTACGGAAATCACAACTTTCGTTGGGGATTTCGGCGTTTTTGCATTTAGGTTATTTATAAGAAGAGAGGTTTATATCAATGTTTAGCATGTAAGTTTCACTTTTTAGTAAACAATTTCTTAAAAATTTTATTTTCAGACATGAACATGTAATAATCAGATTTAAATAATTCACTTTTGTCGTTAAAAATTCGGGAGAGGTTTTATAGAGAACTCTCCTTAAGTCTAAGTGAATTACTATAAAGGATACCTGGAATTTGAAAGAATTGAATACACTCAATGTTACCAGCATTGAGTTTTCTTTTACCTTTACCATTCATCTCAAATTTCCAGTTATTGCATATTTGATCACTTCATCTAGGATTCTCTAGTTAGGTTCAGATTGTAGTCTTCATAGCGAAGCTAAAGCCATCTTTATCCTGAAAGTAAACTAACTTTTGCACGAGAGTAGTGAAACGATCAAAGCAGTTATCAAAAATCAATTATATTTATAAAAATTAAATGCGCCATATTAGCAGAAGCTAATGTGCCATATTTTCGTTACGTTTCAAAATACAAGATTTTTGATTTAGTAGATGCACCGCATCGAGATAATCGATGCGTCGCTTCTGTTTAATAATTCGAAAACTGTTTTTAATTTAAATATTAAATACGCCGCATCTGCTAAAACAGATGCGTCGCATGGCGTTAGGGTTTCGAAAAATTCTTTATTAAAAACAGAATACACCGTATCTTGGGGAAAAGATGCGTCGTACTCGAGTTATTAAACGCGTTGTATTTTATAAAATTAAAAAGCAATACGCCGCATCTGATAAACAGATGCGCCGTATCGTTTGTATCAGCACAATATAATGACAGCAGTTAGTACAAGAAAGAAAAATAAAATAAAATAAAAATAAAAATAAAAATAAAATTACAGAAAATAAAAACACACAAAAACAGTAAATATGCAAATTATACAATGAATGCAATCTATCTAATATACAACAAGTTAGGGGTTAGTATCTAAAAACCTAATAAAAAGAAAAACCTAATTAAAATACTAATCAATTTAACAGATAATAACAATTCACTCCCCGGCAGCGGCACCAAAAACTTGATGCGCGTGATGTGTCGTTGCGGTTTAGCAGTGTTAATGCCTACTCAAGTTTTAAATTTATATTTAGCCGACTTATCAATAACACATACACTTAACGAGCAGTGTACCCGGTCAGTTTGTATATAATGGTAAGCAGAGTGTCGATCACTAAGAGTGGAACATATTATCTAGTTATCTTAATCAGTATTTTAATATCTAAGTTAGTTTTACAGTCTAATCAAACGAAAGGGGGTTCAGCCTGAGAGACTGGCACAGTTTGGTTATTAATTAAACAGTAAATTAAACTAATGAGCACGAATCAACGAATAGCATACACGTACACAGATAGATAATAGAGACAATAAGAAGACCCGTCCTGATAATTAAGCAGCTTGTCACTTGTTTTATTGCTAGTTTTATGTGAAGTGTATATAGTTAAACCTTTCTCGTTGGTTTCATTATATCGGCGAGTAAACCCTTAATGATTACTTATGAATATCCTACTTATCCAAAGACATCGGATTAAATAGGCGAGGAAGGGGTATGGCAGCCCAAGCAGTGCTCAGCTAGACACAGAGGTAATCAATGCACTAATATAAATTCACCAAAGACGTCAAACATATAAACTTTAATTGATGGGAAAGCAATTTTAAGGCAGGCATTTGATTTTGCGTACTCACAAACTACCGGCCATCTATCCTGATGAATTAAAGCTTACTATTACAATAAAACAAAACTACTTAATGAATTGAATACATGCATGACCTTCTTACAGCTCTAATATCTTCGTTTGGGGTGTGTCTTATGTTGCTTGTTCGTCTGAATTCGACTCCTTAGGGTTATGGTGCACACAAAATTCGTCTAGGTCTTGGGGTATTTATAGTTTCTGTCTGAGGGTTCGATGCGGCGCATGTAATGAGCAGATGCGGCGCATTGACTTAACTTCGCGTGAGGTCCAAGCTTATTATATTCTGGAATATTCGTACACCGCCTTTAGATGCGGCGTAACTTGAATCTTTATGCGGCGCATGTCCTTCAGTTGTCTTGGATTGTTTCTGGTGAAGTCTTGATGGTGATACGCCGTATGTCAATTGCGTGATGCGGCGTATCTGGAGTAGAACGAGCTTGATCTTCTTCTTTGACCAAAGTTTCATATGCGGCGCATGATATAATTCCATGCGGCGCATTCTTCAAAGTCAGGCAATGGTCTTCGAATTCATCTAAGTATGATATTGCGGCGTATCTGTTGAGTGAGATACGGCGCATCTTCTGGGTTTCAGTAGACTTTTGACATCTTGCTCATTTTGCTCTATAATTAGTCCAAAATCGCCAAGTTTCACCTTTTACCTGTTTTTACCTGAGAATCACTAAAGTAAACATTAAAGCACCGATTCTCATACATAATAAAGTAAAACAAGTCAAATAAATAGGATAAATGATGATAATAAAATGTACTTATTTGAGTTCATCAGTTATGTATTACAAGTTACCCGTTTATCATCATTAAAACATGAAGACATTGTATAGATAAAACGTCGTAACGTTTGCACTAACAATATCCCCCTTTTTGATGATGACAAATATGTAAACCGTAACTCATAGTAAAGTGTAGAAATTACTAGTTTACACTTCCTCTCTCCCCTTTTTGTGAAAGTAAAAAGGTTTCATCAATGATGAGGTAGAGCTTGAGAGAACAACTTGAGAAGATAACTTGAGAGGACAATCTTGAGCATATGGAATGAGAGGTGATCCCATAATGTATTAGACTATCCCGACCCCATCATTTAAAGAATTGAGCGTGCATCATCCTAGTGAAGCCTTGCTCCTACCGCCATGATTTAACCAACTCCGAACTATGTACCCAGCTACTTTCGAGCTCCCCCTAGCTTATTGCATCCTTATTGACATTAGCATATCCATGAGCTCCCCCTAGCTCATTGCAATCTTCTTAACCTACATCAAGGGTTAGTTTCAAGCAACAAAGTATGTAGATGCGTCGACGATTTGCATCCGAGTTTGACACTTGAAAATGCTCCCCCTTGGTGTATGCTCAAAACTAGTTTTGGCTACCAAAGAATCGAGCAATGAAATAATGCTACAAAACAAAGTTAGTAGACAAGTGCACATATATAATAATGATGATATATATAGGATGACATTATCGAAGATTAATACATGCATGACTCAATTACGATTATTCTAAAGCATGTCATGAAAGGGATTGAAACTAAACATATAATAGTTAATTAACACGTCATTTTCTAACTTCTTCCAAGATAAGTGTCTAGTGTCTAGGTGATATAGGGTGAGGATGATATGATACAAAGATGACTCTCTAAAGTGGAGATTTGGGAAAGGATGTTATGAGCCAAAGTTTGGCAAGGATGGTGTGAAGTTGGTGGTATAATAAGGAAGATATGAGACTTCATATTTGAATTTGGAGGTTCAATTTAGGCTTATGTTGAAGATGTGTGTAGGAAGGTAATGAAAGGAACGTTTGCACTTATAATGAGTGAGGATGACAAAGTTAGGAAGATGGGAGACTTCAAAGATGGTACATACTATCCTAGTTTTGTTGGGTATTTCATCAAGAGAAGATGATTGTGGAAGGATCGATGAAGATGTATGAGATTTGGATTTGTCATTGGAGGTGGATATGTTGATGGCAATGAGTGATCTTGAGGATTTAGGTTAGGAGACTCTTTGAGAATTTGGGTAATCATGGAATTTTCAAGGTGTTTTGTTGGTTGACGACTGAAGGTGGATATGTGAAATGAGGTGGTGATGACTCGACAACACTTGAAGCTTGGATATCTTCTTTGTATTCTTCACTTGCTAGAAAGTGGAAAAGACGCATTTCATAATGAAATTCACTTGGATATGATGATTGTTCTTTGTTTCAAAGAGCGACACAAGGGTGAACATAGGTTTACGTATCATGAGAGGTGGTTTGACCTTAATGGGTTAGGTTGTAGTGGGGATGATACACTTGTTTGGTTACATGGTGGAATTTTCTTTTGAAGATGGGTGAGAGCAAAAGAGCGATGTCTATGGAATGGATTTCTTAGGTAGGAGGTGGTGGTAGTTATTGTGTTATCTTGTGTTAAATCAATGAGGAGTGGTTTTGGAAGTATGATATTGACTCTTGGTTTCTTTGATGACATGGAAATGGTGGATGACTCGATATTGGTAGAACAAAGGATAACTCGGTTTTTCATTTCACATTGGTGGTTTGAGGTTTTAGTGATGAAAGGTTATGAGGAATATGCTTCTTTGTGAGTTTTTGACAAGGCATTATGTAGGATGGTTCAAAGTATTGCAGAAGAGGAAAAGCAGTGAACCAGTTCGTGACACCTTTACTGGGGACGGTCCTTTAAATCTCTGGACGGTCCTTTAAAGATAAGGGACCGCCGATGCACTAAGGGACCGACGTCAGTAAGGTGTAGAGTCTCTCCAGTTTTCTGTTTTTCCCAGATTAGGAGTAATCAAATGATTAAGGAATGGTTTAGGTAATAAGGCGGGATTGTGACACTAGGCACCCTAAAAGAAGATTATGAGCTAGTGTTAGGAGGAATAAGCCTAGTTAACTAAGAATCAAAGATTTAAGCATATAAGTCATTTAAACATGCATCACATAACAATCAAGGATATTAGCATGTAAGACTATATGACATCTAGGAGGTATCATCAAAGGCATACCTAGTCCAACATAGTTCAGGTGCACAAATAACATGTAAGCCATGTAAAGAGATGCATACAAAACATGATTACTATAAAGACAAGCATTAAGTAAAACATGTTGACATATAGCACATAAGAGCATGTATCATGGGCATAAAGCACGAACTTTCTAATGAACATGCATTCAATAATTAAGCAAGCATGCATTAAGCATTTAAGAGAGTATCAAGACATTTAAACATATAAGTGCAAGATGTCGTTTACACATATTAAACACATATATGCAAGTTATCTTGGTTTGTTAAGAAGAATCCTAATTACTACTTGTTTAAAGTGCACTTCTAACGGGAGACAAAGATCATCGATGTAAAACATCTTTTGTCAAATATAGGAATGGATTTTTTTTAATTTAGAGAATGGATATGAGACTATTACTAGCGATGCTCAATTCCGGCTAAACACGACCATTTTTACGGGTTTACCACAAACCCAACTTCTCTCCGGAAGCAATTCAACCGTTAGGTCAAATTGAGTTTCTAGTGCAATAGGTTCTCCAGTAGCCATTCTCATATTAGAAGAATTAGAATTCCTATATTTTCCCATCAAAGTTTTCAAAAGATGATATTAGCCAATTCCGCTAATACATGTCCTAATATAACTCAACTATCAATATTTTAAAAGCCGTTTAATGAAAACGACATGTCTTACACAACATCCTAACAAAAGCAAGTGCGGTATTTAAATCATGTATTTGAGATTTATAGGTTGTTTGGATTCGATGGTGTATTACATGTTAGGAATACGTTTATTCATATTAAAGACTCGGTCACCCCGAGTATAGTTTAGCATTATGTAGCTCGTAGTATTTATTGTATTAGTTAGTACGTAGTCTATTTAGAGTAGTATTTGTGGAGGACGGACGGGTCTTTACCCACTGTACACCCGATCCACAGCCCGCAGGAGGGCGTTTTGTAAGTAATTATAAATACCCCTCTCCACATGTGGAGAGGGTTGGAGCTTCTAATCATTCAACTAGTTTTTCCTTTACTTTCTCTCTCTAAAGTTCCCAACTCTCTCTCTTTCTCTCTCTACTTCTCCTTCTTCTTTCTTCTTAATTTGAACCATATCACAAGAACCATATAAGTTATGATTATAAGTATCCTACAATTGGTATCAAGAGCTATGGTTAGATCTTAGGGATTCGAATTTTCATTTTGGTTCTTGTGTTTTATTTTGGTTCGACTTGGTTCTCAAAAGATTACACTCTTGCTTTCTTTATTTCGTATTTTTTTTGTTTAAACTGGTTCGAAGTAAAACTTTGCCTAAACATATCCTTTATTGATTATTTTTCTTTTTGGCAAAGATATACTATTGGCCGAGGTTTGGAGAAGTCTTGAAATGTTCTAAGTAGCAAGTTGTCTTGGTTCACATTTTAGCGATTTGTTCTTCTGTTTTTTTTCTTACCAGCGAGTTCCTCAATTTTTGTCGATTTGGTTTTTAGCCAAATCAGGAAAAAGACAGAAATAAGGACGAAAGTGACTGTTTGTAGTATTCCTAGTAGCAAGTTGTTGTTTTGTCTAAAATAGCGATTTGCAACTATAGCAATTTGGCTAAAGTTAGCGAGTTGTACTGTATTTGTGTTCAGCGAGTTGCTATCATACTACAACAATAACCAAACACTACCAATCCTAATCCCCATCAACTTGTTACAACAAATCATAACATCAAACAAATACAAACCAAAGATCTCAGTTTACTCTTTATGTAATCAAAGACTCGTCCAACAATCGTAACCAAAGAGAGTTAACCATCATCGATCTACACTTGTGAAGCCTAGCTTCTTCAATATCCGATTCAAAAGGATAAGTGAATTAACAAATCTGCTACTCACTTTTCCTTGGTTCGCTAATAAATTAAATCAAGATCTCAATTTTCTTTTCGTATGGAACAATTATTCCATTGAACTTAACATATCATTATATGAAAAGACAAAAACCATCATTGATCTCTTTCGAAGCAAAGCTTCGTTGTCTTTTCAATATTCGAATATGAAAGAAATGAGTTATAACAAGTGCGTTATTCTCATTCCTTTGTTTTGTTTAAGTGACGGCCACAAAAAATTAAATAATAATAATGATAACTAAATCATTTGAACACCTACCTTATTAGATCCTTATAAGATCCCGTATCCTCACTAGTTTGTATTTTTCGTAGGTTCTTCAAATCTGTAGATCATAAAGGGGTCGTATAGATTGTTTCTGTTCAAAAGATGAGGTTCGTATTTTGAGTTCTTGTTGAAACGAAGAAGTGTTTCATTTGGTTTTGTTATCAGTGGCTTATAGAGATCAGGAAAGGAATTAATCTTGGTTTTGATTAGGGTTTGAGTTAGTGTGGATCACGTGGTGACTGCAAGTGAGAGATAAGGAAGGGGGCGCATGTTTGAGTCTGCTGAAATTAGGGTTACGGATTTTTAGTGACTAGTGTGATTAAGTGTACTTTATAGCCAATATTTAGGGTTAAGTTTTGATTGGTCCCAGTTTAGTTAAAGATTATCTTCTTGGGCTTAAACTGAATTCTAACTTGGACTGATTAAATTTACATTGGTTTGCTATCTCAAATTGAATCACGGATTTTGTAGTATATTTCAAGCGAGATTTTCAGCCAAGTGATTACTAGATTTTATTTGTGGGCTGTGTGGATATCACAGATTTATTTGGGCTTGAACTATATTTTCGGTTGAACTTATATCACAAGGGACGAACTTTGTAGTTAAATATTGTTAGAGTCTATTCGTCAAAATTCTTTTTAGCGTATACTAAAACCTTGTGAAATATTTTTTTTCATAATTCTGGACCACGGTGTTTTATTGTGCTTCAAGTATCTGAGATTGAGAATTATTTTGGGTTGTGATAGTTTCGGGCTTATTGGATATAACTACGGAGTTTTCTTCAGATTTCAATACACGAACGTCGTCTGGAATTCACTGTGACTTGTCTACTTCACCACTCAAACTCACTTCAACCAAACGATAGAAATTCTTCGGTGTCTCATGTTTCTTCTTGATTTTATAAAATCCCGTGAAAGAATTTATTTCTCGGTTTTAATCATAGAATTGTAAAATCCCGTGCACATTCATAATCATGTCTACTAATTCAGATTCTGTCATCTCTGAGATACTCAAACTGTACGACGTGATCGATGAACATATGATTTCGAACCCTATACAACAAATAAACGTGTTTGATTCTGATATTGCTAATGTGGAATCATCGTGCTCGAATTCTCAAGTGAAAGAGTTTCTTCAGCCACTTAAATTGCTCGATAATGCAAAGGATTGCTGCATAGAATGTTTTCGACAACTTCATTCACACGTCTCGGTACTTTTAGAGGGAACTGGATTCAAGATGTGATTCGAACATGCATTTGCAACACTCTTTGGTCAAGATGTTCATACTTTCACAGACACAATGATTCTTAACTTAGATCAATTACAACAACAACTTGACCAAGGGGAATTTTCCAATATTGGATCCATGGCTGCCTTTTCTATGATCAATAAACAACTCCAAGTGTTCATCAATTCGAAATTCACTATGGATTATGACTACGATAGTCTGATGATGAAAAAGTGTTTTGCTGATCACACGGGAATCGAGGTTGACACGTTCAGAGACACTCTTCTCCAACTCATGGGTAATGTGAAGAGGTTCATTCATGACAGAGCACATCATCAATAATGCAGTGATACTACGGTTGATAATGAGGATACAAATGACAGTTCTGAGATTTATACCACACATGACGTGGATACAGTTGACATATCAGAACATGATCAAGTACCATCTGCTGAGGTATATGTCACTGATCAACATAAGGTGCTTTCTCATGAACAACAACATACTGATCAAATTAAACCCAATTATGACACATATTTGTTGAAAAAGACTGATAGCAATACCATTTCTAATTCAACAAATATGAATCATAAAAGGGGAGAAAGTGATCAGGATGCTGAACGTGATGATGAGTTAAGTTCTTCGTTTACGGCCGAGTCTTTTAAATCAAATGATATGGTTAATAAAGAAGTTTTTAATGAACTTTTAAACAGATTTTTACAACTTGAAAAACATTGTATTTCACTTGAAATCGCAATGCAACAAAATAAAGAAAGTTTTCAAACAAACCAACCATGTAAAAATCCGGAACTTCCTGATTTTCGTGAATTCTTTATGATTAATGATTTGAAAGCTCAGCTAGAAACCAAAAACTTGACAATCAACAACCTGAAAAAACGTATTACTGAGATGTGTGATATGTGTAATGAAGTGAATGCTAAACATGAAAGTAATGCCATTGCAACTAGAAACACTGAATTGGAACTTAATGTGGCTGAATTACTTAAGGAAAACGAGTCTTTGAAAAGGCATCAAAAAGACATAGGTGACTCAATCAAAGAAATCAGGACTAAAACTGAAGAACAAACAACATCTTTGATGGTTAAAATTAATGAACTCAAAGCTCATCTTCAGGAAAAGGGTTTCACAATTACAGCATTAAAGAACGAGCTAAGAAAAGCAATAGGAAATAGTGTGAACACTAAGTTTGCAAAACCATCAATCTTGGGGAAACCAGTTTTACAATAATATAGAAATCAATCAGTTGTTACACAACCGACTGCGTTTAGATCTGAACGTCAAAAATTTTCAAAAACACGGTTTGCCTCCCAAGTTGATGCGAAACAAGTTTTGACAAAACCAGTCACTCTACATTATTTTCCTAAGATTATTGCTTCTAGCTCTGCTAAGCCTCAACAAGTAGGTACTCCTACACCCAGCTCCTCTAGGATTAGTTCGAAAACAGTGCTGAAACCTAGCATTAAGGTTCAAAACACTTATGATATAAATGACTTGTACAAGAGCTATGATCTAGAAAAGGCTAGGAAAAGAGCACTACTTCATAAGGATGGAATCTTAGGTTCACAACCTTGTATGATGCCTCCTAGGTTATTGAGGAACACTGTTAAGGTTCAACCTGTTAAGTCTAGGATTTACAGTAAGTCATCCACAATGCATAAGAAGCAAAACAAACCTAAAAATTCTCCTAGGTGGATACAAACTGCTAAATCTTTGGAGACTAGGAATATCGATAAGCCTTTCACTATGCGTAAGAAGCTTAGTAATCCTAGACCTTGCCATAAGTGGATTCCAATTGTTAGAATTTTTAAGGACGTTGGACTTAAAAGGATACCTACCGGAAAGCTGCTTACCGATGGCAATGCCATGGTTGACCGTGAAACCCCCAAGGGTTTGGATACTAATGTCACTAACACATATATATGCAATCAAGTTTGTAATGTTAGTGCAGGTAGTCCTTAATCAGTTGCAGGTACATCGATCATTTACTACATGAGAAGACTCAAAGTCTGGAGGCCTAAAGCAAGCATATATCCTACTTTAGGAGGTTTGGAAAGTCAATGTTGATGTACGTGTGTATATGACGTCTGTTCACATCAGTTCAGGCCTCGTTCTTCAAAGACAATGACGTTTGAACAAATCAGTTCAAGCCTCGGGCCTCAATGTCAACATGATGGTGTCTGCTGACAACACTTCAGGCCCCGTTTCCTCAAACAAAAGAAAAGTGTATGCTTGAGTGCGCTTTATCTTTTGAATAAGTGAAATGTTATTGGTTCTAACCATTCTCATCAACAAACTTCATATTTGTTCCACGCTCGTTCAGTCATCAAGTGGATTTCTTTCATCAGATTGTATTCTTTATTCACTCGATCAAAAATGGCATCTTCAAATGCAATTTTTGAGGGGGAGAAGTGTGAACAGTGGATCAACCTTTTATGCAATTTTTGAGGGGGAGAAGTGTGAATAAACTACATGTATTTCTATTCACTCGTTCTATCAAAAATCGCATCCTCATATGCAATATTTGAGGGGGAGAAGTGTGAATAAAATACATGTTGATTGATGCTTGAAATGACTCTCCTCTCCTCTAACACCTAATGTTCCACTAACTAAGGATGACTAATTGTGACTACAGAGTTGATTGGGTATCACGTATTTGAGATTGAAGTTGACTTTCACAAAGGCGTGATCTTAGTTTATCTTGAAGTCGGGGTTGGTTGGATGAATGACTTTCAACGATAACTTGCTCGTGCTTGAGATTTAAGTTGAAAACTTGGTTTATCTAGTTACCAGTAGTCGAGGTGGATGGTTGAAGACTTGGTTAACTATCACTTAAAGGAGTTATGATGTAGCACTCAGTGTCACACGACTATGTCGTTGTGGACAATCGGAAGAGGTGGTAATGTCTCATGCTTCGGTTGAGTAGTGAGTACTTAGAGATTTGCTTGAAGCATAAATTCTCTACACCGTTCTTCCAACATTAGTGCAAGTTTAAGTCACATGAACGGGGAACTCTACTTCAGTTCAAGTTTGGTGTATCGGGTTTTCTCTATACGTGGTCATTTACTATTAGCTAGTGGAAATGAAGAGAGGTTTAATTAGGGGTTGATCTATAGAGAATTGTTGAAGAGAATTGTTATCGACATCTACTCATGGGGTATTGATTTGTATGTTGCATCCAGTTGATATGTTTATGTACACATAGTTATGTTGATTCTGAGTGATCGTCATCATCATGGAGGAAGAAATGTGTACATCTGGGCTTTTATCAAAGAACTGGAAGCATTCTAAGTGAGTTGAAAATGTCGACATGACGTTCCCCAAACAAACCCGTGAAGAAGTTACAGATTATCAGCCTATGATCCATTTCCCCCTTTGCATGACAAGATAAGAGACTGAAGACAATTTGGGCAGAATTGAGAGATACTTATTCAACAAGCATCAAGGTTCTTTCAAACGGGTTGTTAGTTTGGGAGGGAGCAAGTACACATATGGGCTTACTAATTGGGAGGGAGTACTAACCCAATTAGTGAGAGTTTCTATAGCAGTTGATTCTTGATCGTTGCGGTCTAAGCAAGCAAGCTTGTAAACCACGGATCGTTGTCCCAACGAGGGTTGAATTGATCTTGTCACTCGAGTCGTGAGTTATGTGAGATGAATAAGTTTGAAAGATGAGATTTGGTTTTAGTTTATACTACGAAAACTTGTTTGAAACTTAAATGAAATAAAGAACGAGAGTAAAAGTAATAAATTGAACAAGAAAAGAAAACATGAAACTAAGTTAAACAAAAGAGAAATGAAATTCAAACTTTAAACTATTAAAGAAAGTAAAAAGGAAAATGTTTTTGGTGTTTTATATTTAAATAACGAAAAGAAAAATTAAAATAAAGAAATGTTTAAAGATTTAATGAACTAAATTTAAACTAATAAGAAAAGAAAATAAACTAAGTTGTAATAAAACTAAAAAGGTTTAAGAAATTTCGACGGAGTTTCGTTTAGAAATAATCTAGACAAAACTTCACTCGAATAACCGATGAAGTATATAAAAGCCTAGCTCGGCTTAGGAAATAAAAGAAACTCGACACAAAAAAATATTTAAACTTGTAACTTAAAAACGATACTCGCAACTCTAACCTACCATACTCGCTACTATAAGTGAACCTTACTCGCTATATCACAAGTTCCCTACTCGCTATATTAGTAAGAATCATACTCGCAAGACTCAAGTTTGATACTCGCTAGACACAAAACTATGCCATACTCGCTATATAAAAGTTGCCATACTCGCAACAATGGGAAACTGCTACTCGCTAACCTTGGATCATGCCCATACTCGCTAATCTAAACAGCCCATACTCGCTATATTAGTAAATGATACTCGCTACCCTTTACTCCATACTCGCAATATTTTTTTTTTCAAAATCTTTCGTACTCGCTAAACCCTAAGGTTTATTCGCAAAACTTATTTTTTTAGACTGAGAACTTTTTGTAACGTTAAACTAATTACTAAAATGATAAAAACTTATAAAGACTTGATAATAAGCTAGTTTTAGACACTAAATAAGCTTATAAAAGCTCACGACACCAAACATAAGCCCTAAACCATTTTAAAAACCCACGAATACAAATAACATGCAAAGGTGGTAGAAACTTAATAAAAGCTTTTTGTAGATTATTAAGACAAGAAAATAAGCTCAAAAGATTAAAAGATGTAAAAGAAAGATTGAGATAAGCTTGTAAATAAGCTAGAGAGAGAAACTAAAACTTGTAAAATAAGCTTGCATTAATAAAAACTTACACTAAGACTCAAAATAAACTAAGACTAGACACAAAATAAGACACTAGACAACCATTCTAATGAGCTAGGGGGTGGTATTTAAGGGAGCAAGGGAGCTTCCCTTGTTTACATTGTGTGCACTTAGCCCCCTAGTCTTTTACATTTCATGAAAACTACACGTAAACTCTATTACAACTCTACTAGACGTTCTAAAGACTAAACGTAAATCCTTGTAACTTGAGGTAGCGTGTTGACGTGCTTTCCAAAGGTCTTTGAAAACTTAAAAGTGATCACTTGCTCGAATTTGTGAAGCTTATCTTGATAATTA
>LBNU01029954.1:75671-87222 GCA_014162995.1 Artemisia annua
TCCGTTGTTGTTTGTTGAGGGAGAATAGGTATAAGTGTAGTATATATATAATCAGTTTACACATACATATATATTATATATATATATAGCTATATATTATATATTAAGTTAATCGTATATAAACTGAATTAAACGAAGCTATCTATTTATTCGAGTACCACGTTTCGGGTAATGACTTCCCGGTCCACATAACTAGTCAAGTCCAACAGTCTATGTAGAGCGATTGTTAAAGCCAACCAAAGCTAGATAGTCAAGCGACCTCAACAGCATAATGTTCAATATAATCATAAATAATCAATCAATAGGTATCACCCCGATATCCATCCACACTTCACAAAAACTACATCAATGCGAGCCTCTACGGCTCTGTACCTAACCTGATCTCGTCATTTAAAAGTTCTCATCCTATATAAACCGGAATCAATCCAAACACTCCATTTCAATAACACAATTCAACAAACTTAGTTCACGAAATAATTATATACACGTAACATTTTATTCACAAATAATCCATATAGTCACATATCACCATATCACCTAATAACATTATTTCACACAAACTTTTATCGTCAAACACCCTATACCATTAATCAATAGATTTATCGCCAACTAATTTCGTATTCAACTAACATTACCTCATTTCGTCATCAACTTCAAATTTCAACACTAAACAATAATTCAACGATATGATCAACAACATTTTAGCAACAACAATAACCACTAGACAATAACATCTTCAACACGAAATGCATTTAGTCATTTAAGCATCAAAAGCAACCAAGTTAACCTATCGCCGAGACCAAAGGGTCTCAGCTTTGAGCTCACCTCGGCTAGGCCGAGCCAACAAGCAATCCAAACACCCCCGAGAGGGTCTCGGTTACAAACCAACGTGACCAAATCCAGCTTCAAAAGTCCACATCGAGTACAAGAACATCAATATTACTAACAGTGGTGTGTGATAAAAATAAACTTAATCAAACCAACAGCAACAATAACATCGAGAATAAATCATCACGAATATCACCAAAATAACAACAAATGAATGAAAATATCAAGTATACCGTGAGCTCTAGCTCACGGCTCGAACCCACTCGACACACAAACCACACCCAAACGTGATACCATTTAGTTTTTCATGTTTTTGTTTCAAAAATCTCAAAACCCATTTCGTTATTATTCCCGAAATCAAGAAATCATGAGTTTGACTCGTGACCGAGTCAACTCACGCGTCAAAACGCGTTTTCTCACCTTATCTTCAATAGATCTATTATTACAAATGTTAAGGTGATGATGGAGGTGGTTATTAGCGGCGGCTGAGCACAAAATGATATGGTGATGTCGATATTTGAGCGCGTGAAATACATCAAAAGAGTGAGAGAATGATGGGGATCATTTTTATGGTGGTGATGAGGGTGGTGGCGCGACGGTGAGGCGCCGGCGGTGGTAGCAGGTGGCGGCTACAGAAGAGAGGAGAGGGAGAGTAATATAGAAGAAGAAGATGATATTATGAGTGAGTTGGGTTAGGGTCTTGGATTATATATCCAGAAATTGCAAAGTGGTCCTTGAGTTTTATATGTTTTCAAAAAGGGTGCCAAAACATGGAGTTACGGTGTAAAATCTTATTAAACTCTCCCGAAAATATAAACTTTTATTCACGAAAAATGCTAAACGTTGCAAACATAAATTTTGTCACCACCGATCACTTTAAATACGTTTTCCATAAATTTTCATAATAAATACATTTATAAAATGAAACGAAATCATTTCTCATTAAATCCCGACTCTCATTTCCTGAGCCCATATTCATTATCAAAAGTCCTCAACACGCGTTTATATGTACACCATGATTTTTAAATAGGTTTCTTTCACGAAATGTGACTATAAATGCGTCATCATTTATTTCCGAATAACCAAACTATATATATATATTGTTTTATTAGGTTCCTAGTGCCAGAGTCGAAGTAGTGCATAATTTAATGCCATAAAAATTGTCCAATGACCCATATACCACTCAAATGATCAACGAGACACATCACATTCCACATAATCAATCACCAATTCTCGTAGTTTTTGAAAACCGTTTCAATAAATATTATCGATTCATTTTATTTATAATACGAAATTTTAAATCCGGTTTTCAAATTTACCAGTTGTCACAGCCTCCCAGCCTCAGAAGAAACCCGTCCCGGGTTTCACTTAGAATTACCCATCAAGATCGAATAGAGATAAAATAGATTCACTTGATTTCATCCTCACATTCACAACGTGAGTGGAGGGCTTTACTCAGAATTTCCAACAAGTTCAATGACAACGTTACGACTTGTCTTAGATCGCCAGATTTTTCACGTATAGGGATTCAACGAGCTCTTCAGCTCATCATCATGGAATAGAAGATTTACGGCGGTAATCTCCCTCGGAAGTTTCCTTCCAGATTACACATCAAGAGTCTTGTGGACTACTCCATGTCCCAACAAAAGCACTAGTATCGCGAGTTAGTTCTAGTAAGAATTTTTGAGCAAAACAGGATAGCAAGGATTAAGATTTTCACGTTTACTCAACGTATTCCACCATCTCTAGGTGACACCTTAATCATGCTCTTGCTCTACCTTTCAGATCTTAATATTCATTTCGGCGGTCTCACGACACAAAAATCGATATAGCGAATTTGCTGTCTCCAAATTCCAGCTTAGTGATAGTTAGGTTGGTACNTATGTACGCCATGATTTTTAAATAGGTTTCTTTCACGAAATGTGACTATAAATGCGTCATCATTTATTTCCGAATAACCAAACTATATATATATATTGTTTTATTAGGTTCCTAGTGCCAGAGTCGAAGTAGTGCCTAATTTAATGCCATAAAAATTGTCCAATGACCCATATACCACTCAAATGATCAACGAGACACATCACATTCCACATAATCAATCACCAATTCTCGTAGTTTTTGAAAACCATTTCAATAAATATTATCGATTCATTTTATTTATAATACGAAATTTTAAATCCGGTTTTCAAATTTACCAGTTGTCACACCCTTCCCTTGTGTGGGAAGGGCTATTTATAGTACATGATGGATGATTGCCTCTACTAGGCTGTGGAGCGGGCTGACAGAGGGTAAAAGACCCGACCCGACACCACGAATATTAACTAAACTAAACTACGTATTAACTACTATATAAAATACTACGAGCTATACAATGATTTAACATACTTGGGTTGACCGAATCTTCTATAGGAAAAAACGTATTCCTAACAAGAGTTCTTCTCTTACCCATGAGGTAGAGGAAAAAGAAAATCATAACACTAGTTGGTGTGTGGACTTAATAACACTTCGATTCTTGATGACTTCGAGTGTTCTTCTCTTGCACATGATGTAGTGGATGACGGGGTCACTTATAAACACATACCAAAGAGTTATAGTGATCAAAGAATGAAAAGGAAAGACCAGGAAATTTTTGTGCAAAGAGGATTTGTTTTTCTGATGAAAATGGGTCAGTATTTATAGCCAACATAAGAAGCCAGGGACGGTTCGTTAAACCTTGCACGGTCCCTTATCAATAAGGAACCGTCACCTATTTAAGGGACCTTCCCGACAATGTTTGTTCTTTTGTGGTGAAATGTTACCTGGTGAAATTTTATCTGATTTGGGCGGGAAATAAGGACGTTTGGATAATTTGAAATTCAAATTTCAAATTCATTTTTCTTATTAAACATTTGTTTATAAATACAAAAGTAATTTGTCTAATTTATTTTTGTAAAAAAATGTTTTGTCACATTTATAAAATGTAAGGTTTAACGACAAAAATATTTTCAAACGTTGGTAAAGTGTGTTTGTACATATCTGAAGTGAGGTCGAGATACGTTGAAGTGTGAACGAGTAACTTGTGCACTTTACGTTATGTATTACAAGTTACCCGTTTCTCTTCATTAAAACATGAAGACATTTTATAGATAAAACGCCGTAACGTTTGCACTAACATACTTGACCACTGGTTTGAGGATGATATGAGGTAGAGAAGCGATGATTTACACCATATTTCTTCATTGCTTTTTCCATCATATGATTACAGAAATGTGTTCCTCTGTCGCTAATCAAAGCTTTTGGAATTCTAAAACGACAAAAAGAGTTTTTTAAGGAATGTTAGAACGACTTTTGCATTATTTGTTTGAAGAGCTTGGGCTTCTGCCCATTTTGAGACATAATCAATGGCGACCAGTATGTATTCAAATTATGGGATTTGGGAAAGGACCCATGAAATCTATTCCCCATACGTCAAATATTTTACATACATGGATATTGTTTAAAGGCATTTCGTCTCGTTTTGATATATTTTCGGTCTTTTGGCATGCTTCACAAAGGCGAACTAAGGTATGAGCTTCTCTGAATATTGTTGGCCAGTAGAAACCAGATTCTAAAACTTTTTTGGCCGTGATGGACGGTCCATAGTGTCCTCTAGTTGGTCCATGATGACATGCATCTAGAATGGTTCGGGTTTTAGGTCCTGCCACACATCTTCTTATAATCCCATCAGGACATATCTTAAAAAGATGCGGCTCTTCCCAAAAGAAGTTTTTCAGATCAGAAAAGAATTTTTTCTTTTGTTGGTATGTCATATTTTTTCGTAGAACTTTTCCAACCATGAAATTTGCAAAGTCAGCAAACCATGGTTCATTATCTGAATTTATTTTCATCAGAATTTCTTCTGGAAAGTAATCGTTTATGTCGAGATCTTCATCATCACCATCTATTTTCTCAATCCTAGATAGGTGATCTGCTGCAACATTATCAGTACCTTTTTTGTCTTTTATCTCAATATCGAATTCTTGCAAGAGCAAAACCCATCGTATGAGACGAGGTTTGGCATCTAGTTTTTTATAGAGATACTTTAAGGCTGCATGATCCGTGAAAACAACAGTTTTGGACAGAACGAGATATGATCAAAATTTATCAAATGCAAATACAACAGCCATCAGTTCTTTTTCTGTAATCGTGTAATTTTGTTGGGCTGCATTCCATGTTCTGCTTGTGAAATAGATCGGATGAAAATGTTTATCTGAAAGTTCGGAAGATATAATAACTGAGAGTAAGGATGTTCCTTTTAGGAAAGCATACTCGAGATGTTTAGGAAGAGGTTTGAGTTCAAGTTCAGTTGGTGGTTCTTCGATAGATTTTTTAATTTTGTATTTTGTATTAAAAGTGATTCTTTCGACAATGATTTCTTCTTCATCATCAGTTTCGATCTCTTCGACATTCATGGCTATGAATTCGTCAAACTCACCATAGAGTTCTCGTTGAGAATCGTTCCTTGAATAGTATGAAGAATTTCCATTCCTTCGTTTAGCAAGTTGTCGAAATTCTCTTCAAGAATTTCATCAATAACATCTATGCTAAAACATGTGCCATCATTTGAGTAGGAATGTTTCAAGGCTGCATCGATTGATAAAGACATCCTATCTTCTCCAACTTCGAGATTTAGTTTCTTTTGTTTGACTCGAATTATTGTGTCAGCTGTGTGCAAAAATGGTCTTCCTTGAATTAGAGGAACTTTGCAGTCTTCCTCCATTTCTAAGATGACAAAGTCAACTGGGAAGGTGAATTTACCAACTTCAACTAACATATTTTCTGCAATTCCAACAGGATATTGAAAAGAGCGATCTGCTAATCGAACACTCATTTTGGTGGGTTTGAGAGTTTCAAGAGAGAGTTTGGCATAAAGATAATATGGCATAAGATTGATACTTGCGCCAAGATCTGCGGATATTTGTTCTAGTTTGTTTTTGTTATTCGCAAGTTCTTTAAGGAACTTGCTGTAATTTGGCATTCCGGCAATGACATCGATTAATGGAACATTGATTCGAACGGCACAAATCATATCTAGGAACTTCCCATATTGTGCTTCCATTTTCTCTTTCCAGAGACGTTGTGGATATGGAATTTTTGGTTTATATGGTTTCAGAACAGGTGTATCGGGAATTTCTTTTTTTTGGATTTTTTCTGAGGTGATGGCTCATCTTCTTCCTCACTGTCAAGTTCGATAGCAGGTTTTGTTTGACTAGGATTAGGGGGAGGATCATATGAGGTACCATGTCTTTTTGTTATGGCATTCACATGTTCGTGACAAGCTGGAGGTGGTTGATAAGGCCTAGAGGTACCACCTTTTGGATTAGGTGTAGTGTTACTTGGAAGTGATCCAGGGGATCGATTAGCTTGTTTTTCGGCAAGTCTGTCGAATTTTTCTTCCAGGTTTTGGATAGAGGCTTGGTGGTTTCTTGGGGTAGATTCAAGTTTGTCTTTGAGTTCATAGATAAGGAGATATTTGTTACGCTTTTAGGGGGTCATTTAAGCCCTAAATCGTGTTATTATGGTCAAATACTACCTCAAATCGTTCCTTTTGTCATTTTAGGTACTTTGGACAAGAATTCTGGAAGATTGAGCATTTTGGACGTTTCTGGAGTTAAAAGTGAAGAAAACGACAAAGTCAAGAATCCAAGCTGGAAATAGTACCTGACGGCGTCAAAACTCACAAGGTGACGCCGTCACTTTATGAATCAAGAGAAGGATGATTGTTTACACTTGACGCGCCAGAGAAAAATATGAAGTATATAACGTGATGGCGTCACGTTATAAAATATGTAGGCCGGTACGTATTGTCACAAAGAGAGACGGCCTAGAAGATTTAACACGGGACGGCGTCAAGAAGATAGATTGGACGACAAGAAACCCTAATAGCGGCAAGATGACGGCGTCAGATCCCAAAAGCTGACGCCGTCACCTATGTAAATCGATATATTGTTTTGGATTTTTCATTCACTAGTGTGGAACTTTTGTGCAACAAACCCTAGACGATTTTCACAGCTTTTGTAATGGTTTCAAACCCTTCTTTCATCCATGTTTAATTAAAGATAAGTCTACCTTTTAATCATTCAATATGTCTATGTGTTGTTTGATTATCTCTTATGCTTGTCTTTCTTTTAACATGCTAGCTTAGGTTTTTTAGTGTTTGCTTAGATCTATTGAAACATAGCTATTAATTATTGATTTTTGGTTTGTTTGATTGTATTGGGAGATTGATTTCGCGTTAGGCTTAAGAAAACTGGCCAACTTCCTGTATGTTAATGTGCTTGAACGTCTTAAGAAACGTTTCCTGGTTGTGTACATCGGTGTTATTGGTTGTGTACACCGGTGTTATAGGAACTTCCATAGAACTAAAAGAAAGGTCATTACCACAAGTATTCAAACCCATTTCTTCTAGTTGCGTTTGGTCCAAGGGTTTAACCTCTATTGGGGTTCCTATAGTCTCTTCTACTTCTTCCTGGTAGGTCACGGGTGGTGTGTGTGCCTCCAATGATGGTAGGACTTGTGGGGTATTTGGTGGGCTTGGGTTATTTACCTCGTCACTCCTCGTTTCAAGATCACCTATATTCTCATCATGTGTTTTAGTAAAACCTAACCCTAACATTTTCCCAAGTATCTCAAGAGCTTCTCTAGGCATCTCAACTTCTATATCCGAATCATAAGGATCATGACTGCTATATTCAAATTGCCCAAAAGATTCATCGTCTATTTCTTGAGATTCATCGTTATCGATCATAAAACCTAGGTCTTTTTGATCAATGTGATCATGTTCGGCTAAATCCTCCATCACATCAATGTCACCTATGTGTTCATCTTGTGTTATGGTAGGGCCTAACCATGACATACACTTAGGTGGCTCAACTCTAACCATCTCAGAATCTTGGTTTGATTCTAAGTTCATGTTCTTAGAAACTAGGCCATCTTGCTCATACAAATCCATCAATTCGTCGTACTTATCGGCCATGGTTAGGGAGTTTTCCTAAAAATTTATCCAACGGGTCTCACTAAAAGGAATTGATCCTGATAATGATTGTCTAATAGAAATCACACATGCACAGCATTCATCAAAACCATCTAACTTTACCCCCAAATCTTCACGGATGTCACTAAGAGTTCGCAAAAATTCATCGTAAGAAGCAAATCTATTGGTGAAATATAATTGTTCCTCTATTGTCAATGATCTAAATAGAATTTCATCCGCCATAGTGACAATGAAAAGGGTTTTACAAAAAAAGGGCACAAGAAAAAAGATAGACTAAAGGAATCCTAGAAAATAAAATAAAAACCTCACTAGAAAGGAATCTAGTGAGTAGACCTAATAAAATAAAGATTCAACCTAAACAATAACTATTCCCCGGCAGCGGCGCCAAAAACTTGGTGCGTGGTTTTGTGACCTTACAACAGGTTTTACCTCTCGAGGGATCTCAAGAGGCTTACAACCCCACCAGGCAGTGTACCTGACCGATGCATTATAGGATAGTGGTAAGTACGGGGGATTGATCGTTCTCCGTTCGGTTGGCCAGACGGGTCAATGCGGACGTATACCAAGTCGGATTACGAGTGTATTGGGTTAAACACTCGCTATGGGCCCTGATTATTATATTTATGTGCTACATGGTAGCGCACTGAACTGTCTAGCTTCGGTTGCATGAACTTAGTGCTAGTGCGATAGACTATTTAGTATGATCTTGAGATTCATCGTCATCGATCATAAAACCTAGGTCTTTTTGATCAATGTGATCATGTTCGGCTAAATCCTCCATCACATCAATGTCACCTATGTGTTCATCTTGTATTATGGTAGGGCCTAACCATGACATACACTTAGGTGGCTCAACTCTAACCATCTCAGAATCTTGGTTTGATTCTAAGTTCATGTTCTTAGAAACTAGGCCATCTTGCTCATACAAATCCATCAATTTGTCGTACTTATCGGCCATGGTTAGGGAGTTTTCCTGAAAATTTATCCAACGGGTCTCACTAAAAGGAATTGATCCTGATAATGATTGTCTAATAGAAATCACACATGCACAGAATTCATCAAAACCATCTAACTTTACCCCCAAATCTTCACGGATGTCACTAAGAGTTCGCAAAAATTCATCGTAAGAAGCAAATCTATTGGTGAAATATAATTGTTCCTCTATTGTCAATGATCTAAATGGAATTTCATCCGCCATAGTGACAATGAAAAGGGTTTTACAAACAAAGGGCACAAGAAAAAAGATAGACTAAAGGAATCCTAGAAAATAAAATAAAAACCTCACTAGAAAGGAATCTAGTGAGTAGACCTAATAAAATAAAGATTCAACCTAAACAATAACTATTCCCCGGCAACGGCGCCAAAAACTTGGTGCGTGGTTTTGTGACCTTACAACAGGTTTTACCTCTCGAGGGATCTCAAGAGGCTTACAACCCCACCAGGCAGTGTACCTGACCGATGCATTATAGGATAGTGGTAAGTACGGGGGATTGATCGTTCTCTCACAGGGAATAGTGTTCGTTAGGATAGAAAAGCTACTCTAATAGGTCTAAAGGTGGAAGGAAGATTCTTTTGGTATTTTTATATTTTTTAGAAAGCAATTAAAATCTCGGTTTTGGAAGAAGGGCGGAATTAGTTGCTAGTCAACTAACCCAAGTTTACTACTTATGCAATTGAAAATAAAATATCTAAAACTATGGTGGTTGTGAAAACAATATGGAGAAAGTTTTGTTTACTTAGATTTCATTACTCCCTAACTATCTTTTACCGGTTAATTGATATGTATGTTACTTTTGTGGATGAAGGGTGTATTCCTAATAACTCATGGAGTGGCATACATATCTATCCAATTCTATGAGCTCTTATCTCCTCCTATGCCATGCACGGCACAACCATAGGGATTGTAAACAGTGGCTCATGCGTTAAATACTACCTTAATAGCCTAGTATGCCTCGACTACATGTTTCTCAAGACGTTCAAGCACGTTACCATAAAGGAGGTTGGCCAGTTTTCTTGAGCCTAACATCGATGAAACAATCATCCCAACAAACAACAACACTCACCAATTAACCAATAATCAATAGTTAGGTTTCATTATATCTAAGCAAACACTAGAGACTTTAGCTACTCATGTTAATTGAAAGATAAGCAAGATAGATAGACAACCAACACATAGACATATTGATTGAATTAAAGTGAAGACTTATATTTAATTAAGCACTAGGGTTCCAAGGGTTGGAAACCTTAAAAGTCACAGAAAATTCGTCTTTAGGGTTTGCCCTAAAAGTTCTCCACAAAGTTCCACACATAATGAATGAAAATTTGGAAAATATATATAGAAAATAAGTTCGGGGGGCGTCATCTTATAGGGCCTGACGCCGTCAGCTCGCCGCCATTAGGGTTCTCGGATGGCCTAGATCCATTTGGGACGTGGTCAGCTTGTAAAACTCTCTGGGCCGTCTCTCTTTAACTTAACACGTGACGGCCTACATCTTCTAACATCTGACGGCGTCAGGTGTAAATTCTTGAAATCTTTCTGGCCTGTCGTTTGATAATTGAATTCCACTCTTTTGTCATCCTTACTGACGGCTTCACTTTGTGACTCCTGACGCCGTCAGGTTGTAATTTCCAGCTTCTTTGAGACTTTGTCGTTTTCTTCACTTTTATGCTCCAAAAACGTCCGAATATGCATGTTTTCCAGAATTCCTCTCAAAAGTACCTAAAATAACAAAAGGAAGTATTTAGGGCAATGACCCCCTAAAAGCGTAACACTTTTCGTCTCATCAAATACCCTTACACTTGAGATTTGCTTGTCCTCAAGCAAATGAGCTTTTATTCCAATCAAAATATGAGTTAGGGGTCATTTAACACGAATATAAAAGTAATTACAACAAATAGTTATTAGACCCTAATCATAATAAGCACGGAAATCATACACTAGCTCCTCACAAATAATGTTTGGATTCTCACATCTCTCAAATGTCATAAAGTTTATATCTCATATATGGAAACGGAAAATAACACTCACTACCTGTCATAGCAAATAGATTACCATAGGCTTGGGAAAGGATCAATTACTCCTCCACTAGGCGTAAGCACCTAAGATAAACTATCAAAGAGGGCTTTCCAAAGGGTTGTAACGTAAGGTGTAGGGATATGATAAACACGGTTTGGTTGGAATAAAGGGTATTTTAATGGTGGCGAGTTAATTATCATGATCAAATACATGCACTCTACATAGTTGCTTAAGTCAAGACTCGACTCAATCTTAGTCCAAAAATGAAATAACAAAACTAAAAAGGAACATAAAAGGAAACGGGATGGTAGTCCGTATGTTTTTCTTCTTTCTTTTTCATATTTTTTTTTGTATTTTTCTTGATTTTTCGATTTTTTTTTTTCATACACTCTTGCCCTACCATCCAAAATAGGGGAGTTGCATTCCCCTTACACTTGAATCTTTACATAACTTTACAATCATTATTCTAATGACTCGAATTAAAATAATCGAAAAACTTGGAGTACTTTTTAAATATTTAGCACGTATGGGGGTAATAATGTTGTTCTTCCCCATTACTTCATTACACTAGTACTTTACCCATGAGTCCCAATCGTCCGAAAACAATATGTACAAGGATATGACTTAACTTAGCAACCATGTAATTGACCGGATAATTAACTAAGGGTTTAATAAATGTTTTCACAATAATGCAC
>LBNU01029954.1:98712-119094 GCA_014162995.1 Artemisia annua
GAATTGATCACATGATATTTAGTAATTAGTGTAGAATTAAAAGTCGGTTATGGATTGAGATGAAGTTGAAAATGTTACAAGAATAATTGATGATTTAACCTAATCCAATATATATAGATATATGTATTATGTTAATTCATTTTCATATACAAGTAATTTACATGTGTTTTCTATTGATGTAACTCACATGTGTGAGTTGATTCAAGAAATAGTGCACGAGCATGTATGTAAAGCAATATTTATACGGTTAAATGATACTTTTTAGCGTGATTAGTTTATGTAAGCATGCAACTTGAATAATAAATATAAAAGAAAAAGTATATTATTTTTGCTTGAACCCATTTGTAAATTTAAAAAAAAAAGAAATAAGTTTAAGACATAATAGTGGAGTCAAAAGGTTTTAGGAATTATTAATAGTGTGTTAATTAATATTCATTTGGTTAGCTATTTAGAATTGTTTTATTGATAAAATTTATTAGTATTAGTTAGACTTCAATGTAAAATTGGTTTATTGATAAAATTTATTAATATTAGTTAGACTTCAATGTTAAAAATAGCACATTGAGTAATGAATAGAAAGGAAAAAATGCATAATTTTGACTTAAAGCCGTTTGTAAATTATAATATCAAATAAAAACGTTGAGTTTTAAACATAAACAAAAGTTCAAATTTTTATCGAAAAACAAAACCGGTGCATTAAATGTGAAGTATATACAACATCGAGATGGAAGTGCAAGGGTTGCCGGAATTAATCACATGATATTTCGTAATTAGTATATAATTAAAAGTCGGTTATGGATTGAGATGAAGTTGAAAAGGTTGCAAGAATAATTGATGATTTAACCTAATGCAATATATATAGATATATGTATTATGTTAATGCATTTTCATATATAAGTAATTTACATGTGTTTTCTATTGATGTAGCTCACATGTGCGAATTGATTCAAGAAATAGTGCACGAGCATGTATGTAAAGCAACATTTAAATGGTTAAATGATACTTTAGCGTGATTAGTTTATGTAAGCATGCAACTTGAATAATTAATATAAAAGAAAAAATATATTATTTTTGCTTGAACCCATTTGTAAATTAAAAAAAAAAAAAAAAAAAATAAATAAAAAATAAAAAATTAAGACATAATACTGGAGTCCAAAGGTTTTAGTAATTATTAATAGTGTATTAGTTAATATTCATTTGGTTAGCTATTTAGAATTGAGTTTATTGATAAAATTTATTAATATTAGTTATACAGCAAAATACGACATATTAAAATATCACATTGAGTAATGAATTGAAAGAAAAAAATACATAATTTTCACTTAAAGCCGTTTGTAAATTATAATATCATATAAAAAAGTTGGGTTTTATACATAAGCAAAAGTTCAAACTTTTATCGAAAAACAAAACCGGTGCATTTAATGTGAAGTATATACAACATCGAGATGGAAGTGCAAGGGTTGCCGGAATTGATCACATGATATTTAGTAATTAGTATAGAATTAAAATTCGGTTATTGATTGGGATGAAGTTGAAAAGGTTGCAAGAATAATTGATGATTTAACCTAATGCAATATATATATAGCTATACGTATTATTTTAATGCATTTTCATATACAAGTAATTACATGTGTTTTCTATTGATGTAGCTTACATTTGCGAATTGATTTAAGAAAACATCAAACATTTTACAATTTTTATACAAGAAAGTCAAAACGAATTCATACGACATACTAAACAATATTAATTATACACTCGACAATGCACAGGAACAATCAGCGATAGAACGTGCGTAGCACGGGTTCTGAATGCCTCGTAAAACCATATTTTGGGGCCCACCTTTAAAACTTACAATTTACAAATTAACCCCTTAACTATTTCATTCATTCAACGACCTGATATTTTATTAATAAACTTAAAAATTACAATACAAATTTAAAAAAATGTTACAAATTAAAATAACTACCACATAAAAAAAACTAAACTAAAATGTTATTAACTTAAAAAAAATAATAAATAAATAAAAATGCTACTAAAACACAGGGTCTAAAATGTAAACACCCCACTACCACAGGGGCTAAACTGCAAATTTTAGTTATATATCATCTTTCCCATTTGTTTCTTGCTGTATACACACTAAACACAAACACGCACTGAAAACACACACAAACACACACAAGAAAGCACACATTGCAAAATTACAAAAACACAACAAATTTCAATCATGGGTGGTGATTTTGTAATTCGTTTTTTTGTTTGATTCCACCTTAACACAGAGTTGCCAAGGCAACACCATAAGGCAAACGCAACGCACGTTGTCATAACTCAACCTTAATGCCATAACGCAACCCTCCACTTAGGCCATAACGCAAGGAGAGAGGCATGATACCATGTGCTCTTAGGTGTTGTTTTCTTGTAATTTTAGGAAAGGCTTCATTCGTTTCATGGGGTTACAAAACTCGTCAAACAGAAGCATTTAATACAATGTCCGGATCTAAACCAAATTTCATTCCACACATTTAATTAGGGGTGTTTGTTTGGGCTTATATAGCCGGCTTACGGCTTATTTGATTTTGGTCTTATGTTTCATAAGGTTACCTTTTGTGGCTTATTTTCAAACTTTTCGGTTTATATATGTTCATTATGTCATAATAAATAAGCCAAAAAAGTTTCAAAACTACCCACCCAACTAACAAAAGTGGGCTATGAAATATAACCCCAAACCAAATAGAGTCATAAAGCCGGCTATACCCCACCCCCCCAACCTATCCCATGGGGGGATCTTAATAATCAATACCAAACTGCCCTAAAAGTTTTAGATGATTGAATGAAGGATTTAGAAAAAGATGACAGATATACAAGATACGTAAGTCACCGGCAGCACATATGCATGCCTTAAATCATTAGACAATGCAATTAAATTCAAAAAAGGTAAAAATTATGCCCAAAGTGAGTCCAAAAACATTGCCACGCAAAACACATCACTAGTAGATCCATATATCTGAATCGTTGTACCGACTCCAGCGTAGATACGCATCATCCCCCTCGAATAGCAAGTTTGCTTGGCACAAAGCAAGAGATTGGTTCCACCCCGTTCTTCAGACCCAAGAAGCAACGACAAGAAAGTCAACATACACGCATCAGCCTTTGGAGCCCGAATGCCACTTCCATAGCAAGAGAAAAATAATATCTTAGTAACATGTAAAAAATTGCATTTTTCATACATCCAGTTTGATTAAATATATCATTCATACCTTTTGTTCCACAGGTGACCGCCCAAGCTCTTCTGGCAACGTTCATGCCAAGTTCGCACTCCAATGGTCACCATACAAGATTCCTCCTTTCAGTTTGGTCCACGCTAAATTCGATAGAAAGGAAATATATATAGAATGCATGTTCTTAAAGAAAAACAGCGTGGTTAAAGGCAAAGGCCAGCAGGCCATGGGTATCCGCCATAAACAAAATATGAAATCGTTGAAATATGCGAAACCAGAAATTACTTACTGCGACAAGGCATGATAGTCTTACGACTGCACCCATCACAAGGCCTCAGACGACTGCATACACACTAACACAAAATAAAATATACAACAAATAAAAAGTAGAATTGTTATCTTTCCATGGATTCCTTACCGAATTTCCCTTTTCAGCTCGCGACACGTCTCTTCTCTCTGATTCCAGGTTCGTGCACAACGCTCAATAACGCCTGCATGAGTGCAAATACGGTGGTGTCTAACTGAAATTCTAAATTCAGAATATTCGAGATATTGTTGCTGCACTTCTTACTTTGCACAAAATAATCTAATGGTCATGATAATTGACTGTATTTGAAATACTTACCTGAAAATCAGACAAAAATCAAGCTGGTCACCCGTCCCGAACATTTTGACCCAAATCCAATTTGAGTCGTCATCCCCAACCCCCGTGAAAACCCACCATTTTGCAGCCTCTTGAAGCTCAAACAACAACTATATCCATCTTCTAATCTTTTAAGTTGCCCATATCGCATGATGATGGCAAAAGTAATGAGATTAGTTTCAAGGACGAATCATACATGCAAGCTTCAAACTATATAAATGTGCTCGTACCCCCACTTGTTGCAACTTTCAACCTTGCTACTACACTATGATAATATTGATATGTACAGTCATGGAACTATAGACTGATGATTTTGAGGCTGTTTATTAGCAATGTTATATCAACTCCTTTTTTAATATAGGCATTCAAAATTCACATTTATGTGAAAAGTAATGTCAGCCACACAGTTACCTACTAGGTTCACCTGATAGTCTTTTACTCTGCTGCCCGAATGATGGTATTTGTACATCTTTCATTGGTAATGTGCTGGATATATTTGGTTTGAAAAGTTAGAAAATTTAGCCAAACAACAATTCTTCTCACTTACTAAACATACATAAAATAAATACTACTCACTCTGAGTGGGAGTGTGTGGCATCAAAAGCGGCTTGAGTTCCAACCAAAAATACGTTACATGTCTTCTATGCTGCAATAAACATGTCTAACACATTCTTAAATTTCATGAAGTACAACAACACTCAAATAAGGCATGTCAGATAAGATGCCAGCCAATTTCGTATGTACCTATTTTAAGCTGGTGTTTCAACGATATTATTCGTTTACATGTAGATTTTTCAATACATTCTCTATAAACCCTCGTTCTTGACATTTCTCTCTTGATACTCTATGCTAGAACACAATCAATTACAGTCACTACAAAAACATTTAAATTCATCACTACCGGGTGGTCCACCACGCGCCACTCACACAGAGAAGGAATATAGAAATCGACAATAGAAGAGAACTTGTTTATACTTTAACTAAACAGCATATAAAAAAATAAACAAAAGCTCAAAACCAACTCACACTTTATTTTAATCATGATACAAAGAGAAAAAAAATGTATCTCCGCCACGTAAAAAGAAGATAAGCATGGACGGATAATTTGCCTAAGCCAAATATAAATATAATATATTACAATCAATTATAGTTCCATATTAATCATCATTTTAAACTTGATTGAGCTACATCTACAACATAAAAGATGTCATTTGTCCACAATGTAAAGTAGATGCGACTAGAAAANTTATTCTAACGTTTGATTCGATCTAGAAACTATATGTTATGGCACATATGTCGGTATTATTACATCGTATCTGATTTCGATATCAAGGTCTCAAGTAACTAGGAATCTCTTATGCAAAAGGATAAGATTTACTTGATATTTGGTTGCTTATTTCTGACTCAATATACTTCAGTGATTTGATTTCCGTTTCGCAACCGAGTGTCACGAGGTTATCTCTATTTTGTGTATTTCTAGGGTTCTGCACTGGTAGTCGAGTACGCGACCGGTTGCGGCCTGTGTTCATTAACACACGTTGTCAACATAACCAATATACACCTATGACCCTACTATTCTCAGCAGCCCTATAGGTCTTCTGTAGTTTATGTACTTCTATAAAATCTTAATTTTTAAATATGTTGATATATAAGTATATAACCCATCAATTTGATAATTCAACTTGGCTTTGTTAATTCAATTGGTTAATGGTTACCTAGTAGAAATTATTCTCCTAACAATGGAAACCAGGTTCTTCTTTTTTATTTTGAATCTTCTGGCTTTTAATGAGTATGATTATTTTTCGATTGCGAAACTCTTGTTATGGCAGATATATTAGGTTGTTGATTCACATCTACGCCGGAATATGGATTAGGTTTTGATCGAATCAGGTTATACTCGTTTATTTAGTGGCGGTTTGATATCGATTTTGAAGCTATTTGTTAGGACAGATTCATCATTTTATTTGCGAAGCTATATATGTGTTGTGGCAGAACTGTTGGTTATGGTTTTGTAGGTGCCATTTTAGGAATTTCAAGTATCTGTTCAATTGGTTTGTTCTGCGAAGGATAAGAATCTGAGATTTACTTGATATATAGTTGGTAGTTCTTATATCAGCCTTGCATTCAATTTGTAGTGATGAGATTATCTCGTGTATTTCTAGGGTTTTGCTGGTTGTTGAGAGAAATGCTGGTCTCTGGTTTAACTAGCGTTTGGAAGGGTACATTTGATCTTGTTTGATTATCTTTAGATACTGTATATAACTGCGATAGAATTATAGATTTGTTCAATTTTTGCTGTGTTTGGATCGAGCAGTGTTTTCTTTGAGGTTTAGTTTTGCAACGAGATGTCACTGAGTTAATCACCAAGGTTTAGACTCCGTCGATTTTCAATGTGTTGGTGTGGAAAATGGTTATATGCTAATTTTTTATTAAGGGTATATATATAGTTGATCTTGGTGACTCGCTAACTACAACCTTTTATCATTTCATTGAATCTCTTTGAACTTACGTGGCCAAAGGTTTTCGGAACAACATTGATCATCAGCTGGATATGCGCTATTCCTTTGCGTGCGATGTCTACGGTTTTCGTCATGACCTTTTAGTTGCTAGCGGTTTCAGTATTCTTAGATGTATTTTTTAGGTTTGTGTGTTTATGTATGGATTATATGTGTAAAATGTTCTATTTATGTTGTCAACGCAGGTCTAGATGTTACTGAAAATATGATTTAATCCTCTTTGCTGGCGGACCCATTGTGTGTAAGCTCATATGACATGATTAAGTTCTGTTTGTAGGTTCGTGTGGTGTCAAACATCCTTGTCCAATCATGTTTACCGTCTGCTGGTTTTTCTAGATTTCTTGTGCTTCTATTTAACTTGGCATCATTTGTTTTCCAGTCTATTGTATTGTGATTCTTTATCTCGCTCTTTTCTTGGTATAGGTCAAGGATGTTCATTTGGTTGAGGGCTAATTTGAGTTACCGTGTGATAGCTTAGACCAACATATTGAATAAGTTCTATTTTGTTGCAACACCTTCTTCCTATGTTCTTAATTTCTCGTGAAATTTCAGTTATAGGCTATTAATCAAGATGACCATGCCTTTTTTTGTAGGTTTGTTGTTTGCCAAATGAAGTGTTTGTGATAACCGGCTGCTGGGTTTTTCTCTGATTTTTTATGATCATTTTTATTTACCCATTCTTTTTGTTTCTTTGCTTATGATTAGGATCCTACTTTTTAGCTCACTTGCTTATAGGTGGCAAGCTTCTTTTTGTTACAGGTTTTATATATTTGGGTCACTTTTTGGCTGGCAGACCATTAGCACCGTTATTTTTTCTTTGTCGTTATTATGTTTCTGTTTTCTTTTGTGTAAAGCTTGCATGACATGATTATGTGCTTGTTTGTAGGTCTGTGTGGTGTCATTGATCCCTGTTCATCATCGTCTGCTGGTATTTAGTAGCACTAGTAGATGTATTCGGTTCTAGCATTACTCTTTATCAATCTTTTATCATAGTGATATGTGTGTAAGCTTGGCGTGACTATTTTGATATGTTTGTAGGTTTGTGTGGAGTCGAAACATCTATTACCAGTCATCATGGTTGCTATGAGCTATTTTTTCTTATAACTACTGTGATCATGCTCAGTTTTAGCATTATTGGTTTTCTGGCTGTCATCCTCATGAGATCCCTGTATGCCGCTTTTTTGCTAATAGGTTATGGGAGCTCATTTGCTGGGAGTGTAGTTCAAGTTTGGTTGATACTTCAGACTACATTACTACCTAAGCTCTATTTATTGCGTCATACCTTCTTTCTATGCTTTTAATTTCTTAGGTAGAGCACATCCCTTTTATGTTCTAATACGGCCAATGTTTGTGTATAGATTGTTGAACTCCAAACACTATGGTCATGATGACAATATGCCGGTTTCTTGACTTGACTACCTATACCATTTTCTCCATTTTTTCATTTGATTAGATTACTGTGTCGTGCTCTCTTGCTTATGATATCTGCTATCAAACATTGTGCATACAGGTGTTGTGGCAAGATGCTAGATGGCTGGATCCTTGCAGCTTGTTTAGGATCATGCCAATATTTGAAACTGTTTCTTTGTTTCTTCTTGTTCTGCTTCATTTATTGGCCAAGTTCCCTTTCACTTCTGAAAATTAAGAGCGCTATGTTCTGTCCGGAGGGTTGATCTGTGCTGAACACGGTGCTGGCATCTTACTTGACCATTTGCTGGTTTTTCTTCAATACTCATGATCATTTTCTTTCTAGCATTAGCAGTTCTCTGTGTGGTTATTATGATCAGATTTTTGTTATGCTCATGTTCATAGGTGCAGATTGGTTGGCTTGTATTTCTTTTCTGAGTCTTGCAGTTTAATTGGTCATGGGGCGACTCCTATTCGGTTAAACACGCTTGTGACACTACCTTTCTTTCTGTTGTTTTTTCTTCAGTTACTGCTAGATATACTTTATTATGTCATCTGCGTGTTGTGTGGCTTAGATGCATAAGGATACATTGCATTCATCACAGGCTTACACAACTGAATATGATTGGCTCGGTTTTTGCCTGCAGATCATTTACTGGTTTTCTCTTAGCAATTGGTCATCTCATTATCTTATCTTTTGAATGCCTTGTGTGTAAGCTGCATGACAATAGTATGTTTTGTGTGTAGGTCTTACGTGGTTTCGAACATGCTTGCCTAATCATCATTGTCACTATCTCTTGGCTCTTCTATTTCTTTTATGGATGTATTTAGATTAAGAATTTTTGTTTTTATCTATGGATCATATGTGCAAAATTTAAAATTTATGTTGTCACCACAGGTCCAGACGTTACTGAAAATATGACCTAATCCTCTTTGCTGGCGGACCAATAAAAGTGGCATTTGTTCTTTGTTCTTTGCCATTAGTCTGTTCATTATCTTCTTTTTTAATTTTTTATCTTCATTGTGTGTAAGCTTGCATGACATGATTATGTTCTCTGTTTGTAGGTTGTGTGGTGTCAAATCCCTGTCCAATCATGTTTACTCTGCTGGTTTTTCTATATTTCTTGTTCTTCTATTTAACTTTTGCATCATTTGTTTTCCTATCTTGTGATGAGATTCTTTTATATCGCTCTTTTCTTGGTATAGCTCAAGGATGTTCATTTGGTTGAGGCCTACTTTGAGTCACCACGTGATAGCTTTAGACCACAGCATATTGAATGAGTTCTATTTTGTCGCAACACCTTCTTTAAATGTTTTATTCTTTATGCAATTAAGAAGACCGTGTCCTTTGTGTAGGTTTGTTATTTGCCAAATGAGGTGTTCGTGATAAAATGGCTGCTGGGTTATTGTGCGACTCTGTGATCATTTTCTTTTACTTTTTTTTTTGCGTCTTTTCAATATCATTATCATTCTTTTTAACTCACTTCCTCATTCTTTTTAGCTCACTTGCTCAGTGCCGGTAGATACGTTGGTCTAAAAATGTGTTCCTAATGGTTATAAACGGGTCCTCCGGAAGGAAAATAGTTGGTTTGACCCTTGCACTAATGTGTCATGTCTTAGGTCCTGTTATTTCTGTGTGTGTGTTTATTGGCCAACTTCTCTTTGCTTCTTGAATTATGAGGACTATTCTTTCTGTAGGTTTGCTGTTAGCTGAGCTCTTGTCTTGGCCTCTAAATGACATCTGCTGCTGCTCCCAAAATTTTAGCCTTTCACAACTTGGGGTGTTTTGGTCAGTGTTGAATGTGTTTATTTATTCTTTCCTTTTGTGTGGATCAGATGCATAATTATATGTTCTTGTTGCCACATGTTCAGATATAATCGGGTTACTTGTTGGCTAGCAGACCATTAGCACAGTTACTACTTCTTTGTGTTATTACATTTGTGTTTTCTTTTGTGTAAAGCTTGCATGACATAAATTTTTGCTTCTTTGTAGGTTTATGTGAGTCGAAAAAGCATTTACCAATCATTATGGTCGTCACCATGTGCTGTATTTTTAAATAATAATCCATAGATCATGTTCAATATTAGCAGTATTGGTTTTCTCGCTGTCATCCTCGTAAGATCTTTGTACATCGTTTTTTTTTAATAGGTCATGGTAGTTCGTGTGCTGGAAGTGTCATTCGAGTTTTGCTCGAGACTTGAGACTACATTACTAAATAAGCTCTATTGCGCCATGCCTTCTTTCTTTTTTTCTTTTTTCTTTTTGGTTCCTTTAGTAGGGAGCATCTATTTTATGTTCTGATACGACCATGTTTGTGTATAGGTCTGCTGATTTCCAAATACTGTGGTCATGATCAATATGCCGGTTTCTTGACTTGACTACTTATACTATTTTCTTTTTGTATTTTCCTCCATTGTTGCATTGGATTAAATTAATGTCTCTTGCTCTCTTCTCATGATATCTGGTTGTCACGGTCACTAGTCATAGTGCTCTGCTTTCCCACTGTGTGTTGAACTACATGAATATAGTGTCCCCTCGTTCACATGGATTAGTTGAAACCATTGCGATCTTTTTGAATTATTGGATGCCTCTTTTGACAAACATGAAATATATTTTGCTCTGCTGTCTCCAAATTTTGTACAGTGATAGCTTTATCTTGTACCCTACTTGATTAAAAATGAAATTATTTGTGCTGGAAGTGGGAAGTTGATGAAGTTGTTTCATTTGTAATCTTGAAACTGGAAGCATAAGTTATCTGATGAAAAGTGTATATGACTTGTTGTCCGCTAGTTACTTTGCTCGTGGAAGTTTGTTTAGGTAAAACACAATTGCAATTAGCTTTGTAAGAAACTAGATATCACTAGATGCACTCATGATGCGTGATTATTTTCCATTTTTTGGCGTTGCTCAAGTATGACTGCTAAATGGATTGTTGTAGCGATGCTATTATGGTTAGTCTTTTCTGCAAGTGATGTGTACCATGGGAGAATATGGATATGGCTAGTTGCAATCATGTAGGAATAGATGGAGGATATTTCTGGATGTTTTGGACTTCCTTGCGTAAGAGATGTTGCATGCCTTTTTGTTTCAGCTGTTTCTGCAAATTACTAGGAATAAATGAAGTGTCCTCAAGTAGTTGCTGGTGTTTGGTTTCTTATGGGTGACTGTGATACACCTGATATGGATTCTAGCAGAAGTTTTGTTTGGGTGTTCATATAGACGTATGGTTGAACAATGCAAAATGTTATCCGTGCATGGTGTGTGGTTTAATGACTATTTGGAAGATGTTTTTGCTGCTTATGCCCTGATTGTTTCTTTGTTTAATATATTGGTATGGTATATGTACAAGTTTTAACTCTGCCTGGGTTAACTGTATACTCAGCGGGTCCCAAGCCCGGATAAAAAAGAGGAGGGTTGAAGGAGGTAAAAATGCCTCCTGCTAAAAACTTGTATATGAAGGTTAGTCTGAAGGAAACGATGTACCATACATTCACTTAAAATGGTATTTGGTGTTGATGATTTTTGCAGATGAGGATCGTGGGTGAGTGATGATTTTGAGTGTTATTGCAATCTATTATCTAGTGATGTTAAACATATAATTTACCTTTGTGTGTCACATTTTTTAGATTTCCCACTCTCTGAGCAAACGTAATTTTAACATGTTCTCTCTGTTTCAACCTTCAGTACAGCAAATAAGGGTTGATCTATTTTCAATTGTTTTAGTCCATACTTTCTGTTGTTAAATATGCTCCTGGAAAATACTAATGTTAGAATATGCTGTTAAGTACATTAAAATCGCAATAAGGTGGCTTTTGTATTGCATCGTGACAACTAACGAAAGACACGATAAAGCTTAAAAGCCAAAGCTTTGTTGTGCTATAGTAAATTGTATCATTATCTGATCATAGCTTGCACAATAGTCAAAATTGGCATTATAGTGCGTAGCTTTATGAAATCATTGACTTGGCCAAATGTGCATACTTTTTATTCATTTGAAAAAAAAGGTGGGCATTTGGGTGCTATAGTAAACTGTATCATTATCTGATCATAGCTTGCACAATAGTCAAAATTGGCGTTATAGTGCATAACTTTATGAAATCATTGAATTGGCCAAATGTGCATACTTTTTATTCATTTGAAAAAAAAAAGGTGGGCATTTGGTGAAGTCGGGCAGATGGGTGTTGCATTTGGGATACTTCCTAGCAGAAGCAATTATAATAGGAAGACAAAAGATTGGTGAACAGTCAATGTCATATCAGAAGTTGTTGCTCAAGTAGTTGTTACTTGTTAGGCTAGTAGGCAAGGGACAAGTTTTTTCACCATACACATCAGCTTTCTCTCTTCTCTCACTCCCCTTCACCACTCTTCACCATTTAGTAGGCAAGGATAGTACATATTCACCTTACTATGGGATGTTTGGTATCATTTTTATTGCATTGTTTTATAGCGTACAATAAATGTCCCAGAAACCTCCTCTGCTTAGGGTGGTGGCAATGTTGCCTAACCATGCCTAATACTTATATGTAATTAGCCACTAGAATTAAGCCAAGTAATTTCATGCCTAACCATGCCTAATTACATAGTTTTAGTGGCAATGTGATGCCTAATCATGCCTAAAGTTTTATTTTTTTTTNTTTTTTTTTTTTTTTTTTTTTTTTTTTGATTTGGAAAAGAGCCATGCAACGGTAATATATTTAATGCAACGTTCACATTTTCCTTTACACCGAATCGGTGTTGCATCCCGATTTCCATGCCGAAACTATCATGCCGATGAGGTGGTTTTGTGATGCCGATCCATACCGATCGGTACCGAGCCAAAATTCTACACGATGCCACCACCCTTAGCTAGTTATTCTTTAGTCTGTTTTTTTCCACCCGGTAATATTTGTAACTAGGAATGCAAGGCAATTATCGAACACCCATATCCCTTTTTGTGATATTACTTTTGGTGATTTCAGAGTGAACCAATTTAGTTACTATGTCTTATACATTCTCATTTTACATTTTGAGATACTACTCCTAAGATAAATGGAACTGCAGAGAAATTTTTTTTTAAACAACACCCGATAGGTGAACCATCATATATTGCTATTAAGTTATGGATCATGGTGATATAAGACAAACAAAATCACTATTCTATACAGCATGACATAATTTAAAGAAACCACATGTCTTGATTTTTAGTGATATCAAACTGGGAAATAGGTAATGCCAGTGTCATAATACATTTTGCAAATGATGACACGCCAAAGTAAAACGAAAAATGCTGTCAATATACCTAAAGCAGATCATTATTGCTTACAACCAGAAATTAAAAACACAACATATAGGAGAGAATGAAGTTTATTTATGGAACATACATGTATTGTATACTACTACGAAATGTCACTTGACGACATGAGGATGCATCTTATGGGTGATCCTTCAGCTCCTAGTAACCTTAATGGTAGGCAATGGACATTATATAATCCTGCTTCTACATCTTCAAGTTTCAAACCCTCAACAAGGATGATTTCCTGATAGCACACAAAGTAACAGTGTTAACAGTTTCCTCATTATACGAGTAACCAGAAAATATATGGAACCAATAGTTTATATCAAGTTCCGTATGTACAAGAAACATTTGAGTTAAAACCGTATCTTCTTATACTCATTATCTCTCTAATAAGAAAAAAAGTATGACAAGCTTGGTCATAACGGTGGTGATTGCTTTAAGCTGAATCGTTCTTTAGTCATTATTTGAAGGATATTTTGGAGATACTATAACTAATCAAACAACTTCTGTAAGTAATCAATCAGCCAATATTACACAAGGGGGAATATACGTCTTACCCTGCTCTCTAAGAAGACAAGATGAGCAGATTTCAGATCATCATATGCAGCAACTGATAAGTAATCAGTACCTGCAAAATGAATTCATAGTCACATGAATGACTGAAAAATGAGCCAACTTGAAGTCTCCTAAGATACGACAGTGAGACAAAGTGACAGTGAGACACTGAGAGTTTTACCAACAAGTTTGATATCAGTGTTGTCCTTTAACCATTGTGCTCCATCCTTCATGAATCCCACATAGTTTGTGATAAATTGCTTTTGCCTCATTAGCTGTCTGTCATTAACAATCCGGAAATAAAAAGCTAATTAAACATAATTTTAATTTAATGATCCTTAAAAGTGAAAGGAGCTTAATTACCTATCAGTGTTTAATGTTCTGAAAAGCACACGCTTTACTCCCTTTGGAATGTTCAACGACTTCATAACTTCAGCTGAAATAATTTGACCAAAGCATCAAGATTAACTCACAGAAACATTAGAAAAACACAGATGTGCCATAGATTGACATCAGCAATTTAAGATTCAAAGTAAATAACCATATATGAAAAACTACCTGTTATGTTCTTGTCCCTTGGAACATCAACTAATAATGCTGGGCCTATGAAGAACAAAAAAATATGATGTGTTTAGACTTCATCATGTATTAGTAACCATATACCCTTCATACATAACTAACAATAATTTCATAAAAACAATAGCGATATCTATCATATCTGTGTCAGGTGATCAGTTTAATACCATTGAGTACTTCTAAGTCAAGACTATCGATATCGAACCCTTCTTCGAAGTAATTCTCATAAAAATGTCCAGGTGCATCAACATGAGTACCCGCATGAGCAGGCAACTTTATAATCGAAAAGTTATAATCTGACCCATTTTTCATGCTATCATAGAGTTGAAGATACCCATCTCCAATCCCATTCACAGTAATGCCCGAGGGTGTTAATGAAGTAATCCTATGTGTGATATCAATAATTTTGCCATTTCCATACACTTCCTTCCTAGGAGGGATCAACTCGCCTTCTCTACCACCACAAGAATCCTTATCGCTGCAATATAGAGGTGGGTATGCACTATCATGTGATGACAAAACCAAAGATGGTACAAACAGAAACAAAAATATCAATTGAGGGGTCATCTGCCTATATCCTCACTAGTCTACTAAATTTGCTGAAATTTTGGAGTATATTTTTCCTCTCACAACTAAGATATTTGGGGTGGTTTATGGTCAAAAGTCCTCCCCTGTCACTCTCATGGGTGCAACAACTATGACTCTATGAGAACATTATCTTTTTTTTTTGCCAATAAAGTCAATAAAAAATCAGATATATATTGCCAGCCTTATTCAACATCATTTATTAAAGGTTATCATTAGCATATTCTATAGAACATAGGTGTACAATTCTTCTATTTTAATAACTAAAACCAATGTTTTGAAAGTCCGGTTTTTAATCGATCCTGTCGAGTTCACGGGTCACCGGTTCAACCAGTTTGACCGCCGGGTCAATCCGGTTTTTTATTAAAAAATCTATTTTTTTCAAGACCCGGTATTAAAAAAATGAAAAAAATCAAACACGGCCAGATTTCGAAAACCGAGTTGACCTGGGTCACTTAAAACCTGATGGGTCTAACCAGTTAACCCGGTTTTTTTACCCATTCTTTTGGCCGGAACCGGTTCAACCGGTTAGCCCGGCCGGGTCGACCCGGGTTTCAAAACATTGACTAAAACATAAGGCTGTTTACAAGATTAAATCATAAATCAATATCCCATATATTTACAAATTATTTTGTATCAAATACATTATCAAGGGATCAACTTATGGGGTCAAGTGAGCAGCTGGTATGAGATTAAGAAATATACGTTTAAAAAATCCAAGGATCCATGTCAAAGTGATGTACACCATTAGTCTTGGTGCTTATTAGTCAAAACATAATCATGGTGTAGTAATGTTAATAGGGAAATCATTTAATTGCGATTAAGTCGTATTCTTGATCTTGCATTCTAGCTAATCAACAACTACAGAGCCAAAAATAATTTCGTTTTGCCCATCACACTTATTACTTTATTTACTCTTTTTGAATGTAAAACCGAAACAAATTATTTGGGGAATCAACAAAATCTCTTTTTTCTTCCTTCCAGAAAGATAATTAGTACTTCGGTGGTGCTTTTTTTTTTTTAGAAGGGTAGTATATTTCAAACCAAATAAAAAGATAAGGCGATTCAACCAAGTTGATCAAGATAGGGACCCAAAAAAGAAAAATTACAACCAAGACTGTTTGTGTAAAACCTTGTCACCTTACGAAGTCCCTTGCGAAGTCCTTCGGACGATGGCTGGTCAAGGTTATAACCTGCGATCACAATAAACGCGTTAGCCTCGCCCCGGGTTTTGTACCCAGGACCAAGCTCCGGCGTGAGAGTAAGTATGGGTTGGTGGTAATAAATGTGTGTGTGTAAATATGCAGTAAATGCTAAAAATATAAGTGAGTAAATGAGAAGTATTTATACTACTCCAAATTGTACCTGATTACTGTTCGGAACAGTGCATAGTACGAGTAGGCCACTGTTCCTGACATACAGGGTGCGGCGCACCATCTTGTCCCATGCTTTGATGTCAGCATAGGCCTCCACGTGGCAGACATTGACCCGTGAAATCAGGGTTGAAGGCGGCGTCTTGTCCGGGTCGTCCGGCAGAGACCGTCCGGATATTTCCGTCCGGATCATTAAGCAACCGTCCGGCTATATACACAATCAAAGACAAAGAGCTAATAGGCAAAGGCAAGAAAACAAAAATCAAAATATCCTAAGGAAACAAACTATGAAACAAAAGCCACAATGAAACTCTATCCTATATTGAACTACTGCAGAATCCACCACTGTCTCAAATGCAAATGGACCCACGAGCATCAAAGGGCCAAAAGCAAACCAATTAATTTGTTTGTGCAGCAGAGGAATAACAAATTCAGATATGTTGCAGAATAGATTGTAGATCAGATAAGATGCCAAACATATTGCAGACTTACATGTCTGACAATCTTAAAATGCAAACACTGAACCTGTCATCTGAATCAAAGTTGCACACCAAACTTACTTAATTATATAGATTTTCAAACTCGACATTTACCCGGATCAAAAAGCCAAGCCAATGTTACCAATTCATGTCACTTTTCTTTCCGGCTCTTCTTGCAATCCACTTGAAACTTTTAAGCTTAATATCTTGAACAATTTTGTTTAGACTTGAAGCTTTCCCCTTTAAAGACACGCGCATTTCTCTCTTTCCAAATGAAGTACCCGGATGTCCATATCACCGCTTGCCATATTCTAGATGAATGACTAGGGACGTTAATGTTTCCATTAGAGAAGACCTCCTCAATGGTAAATGCATTAACAACCCCAAACTTCCACCAACTATATATTTTTTTCCACACACTCATAGCAAAGTTGCACATGACCAAACAATGAGAACACGATTCCACCATGTCACCGCACGAAGGACATAATAAAGAATCTAAATCAATGCCCCTCTTGTCTAACTCTTCACGGACCGGAAGTCTACCCTTAAGTGCCCTCCATACGAAAATGTTGACTTTTTTTGGCACCCATTTGTTCCATATTGTCGCCTCTCCCCCACTAGCTATGCTTAGCGTCTTTTCTGTAAAGTTTACGTATATAAATTAATGTGATATGTCCGGACTCAAACTCGAGACTTCGGGATTGCACACTTTACGTACGAGTTTCAATTAATTAATAATTATTATATTGAGTATGAATAATTATTTAATTCACGAAAACAATACTTAACGGACACTAACGACCGTTAGAAGAAAGAATAAGGACCGGAATGTAACAAGAGCCAAAGAAGGATCTTGGATCCTCCTTGGGCTTGGTGGCCGGCCATACACCCAACCCACAAGGGGTTAGGGTTGTTGTCTTGTGCTCCAAGATTGAGATAGTATAAATACATGACCCCTTGTATTCATTCTTCTCATCCCTTGATTCATTAGCAATCACAACTTCTTCTTTTGGAGCTATAGTCGATCCTCTATCCCCTTTGGGTTCCTAGTCGATTGATAAAGGCTCCACATTAGTGTTGTTTTGTTCGTGAATCAAGAACCTAGCTTTTCTAATTGAAACGCTACGAGTACGTGTGTTCAAGAACGAAGTGTTAGCATACTTTTGCTAACAAGGTGATCTTGCCCTATTCGACTAACCCTATAGTCGATCCTCACTAAACCCTAATTTAGGTTTTATATTGTTCTTGATCTTTGATCACAAAGGTACGCATATTCTTTTATATTCGGTTAATTATTTTTACATGTATTTGATCTATTTCCACTGCGTGCTTGATGATGTTTATGTGTTTATATAATTGTTATGTTCTACATATTCCAACAGTGGCATCAAGAGCCGTTAATACATTGTAATTAATTACCGAAACACATAAAATTAAATTGTTTGTGATTATTACATGTTATGGTGTTCTTAAGTTTTAAAAAATTTGTAAACCCTAAATTTTTTTTATATATAGGTCGATCACTATTTTTTAAAAATTAGGGTTTTGATTTTATAAAACTTGTAGAAACCCTAGGTTGCATGTAATCTTTATGTGTTATTGAATGGATATTTGTTATATGCCATTGTGAATATGTGATCTTGGTTATATGTTATAATAAGTGTTATGTGGATATCCATGATAAAAACATGCAAATTTTGTCATGGAATGATAATTATGTAGTAATTGTTACGTGTTTATGTGATTTCATGCTAATTATGCGAGTTGAATTAATTAGGTTTTTTAGTAATCAATTGCTTTGATATGTTTAATTACTAAAAATTAATTAATTATATAATTAGGGAAGACCTATAATTAGGGAAGACCTAAAATCGTGTATATTATCAATTGTGTGTTATTGTATATTTATTATCGTAGGACTTACGCAACCATTTATGGTGTATGTGGTCCATTGGTACCTCGCTCGAAAACCAATGGGAGTCTTAGATAATATATACATGTAAATTGATTTATTTAGCATGTTCATTTATTAAGTTGTTTAATTTTATTTAATTGCTATTTGTTTATAAATATTTGTGACAATTGTAAGCAAAAGGGTAATTTCACAATAAAATTATAAACCGGACTTAATAATGGTGAAATCATGTTTTTAGCTTTAAAAATCATAAACTTTTAATTGATTGATGCAACTGTACTAAAATGGTCTGAAAAGCGGACTTGATTTGACAAACTATAAAGTGGGTATAAGGTGGCTTCGAATTAAATTGTGGCCTTAGAGAGACTCCATTCTGTCTCTACGCCCGCCTGTGCGTCAAATTGAACTTACCAAGTAAGCCATTATTAGTACGAAGCATCTTAAGGCAATGTTGTAATTTGCTCAACGCCTCAATTAAAACTTTGTTGATTTATGCTCATGTAAAGAAATGAATATGTAAATGTTTTGTTTATAAAACCTATGATACAAAAACAAGCGCTTGTTGGGAGGCAACCCAACCCATGTTTTTAATTGTTTGATGTTTCTATTTTATTTGTTTGTTTGTGTCATATATGCTTAATCATAATTGTTTAATTTTCATGTTTCGAATAATTTGTGAAAATGCTTTATTTTGTTTTTAACCTCGTCTTAATTGCATGTAAAGGTATTTTACAAAAAGATAAGTGTAGGGAAGTTTATATTTTGTTAAAAAGAACGAAATTCGAACATGAAAATTTACAATTCATGATTAGCATATATTCTATCTTGTTTGTGTGTCAATACTTGTGGATATATTTTATGAGTTACTGCAGGAAAACGGACTTAAGAAAACATATTTTTCCAGAACCAAAACGTAAAAATTTCTGTCAGGTTAATCCTGACGGCGTCAGGTACTGTAGCCTGCATAATTTTCCAGAATTTCTTAAATGTCCAATTTTTCTGTATGTTATTTGTAAGTTATTCCACAAGTGTCCTATCCTTTAATTGTTTTGTTTTTATTTTTAAGTCTGGAATTACATCTAGTTGTGATCTTTCTTTGTTCGGTTTGATGCTTTGGGTGGTTGTTTTGTCTTTCATTACAGGTTGTATTAGACAAGAAGATGATTATAATTTAGGAATGAAGCTTATCATGTTCATTTTCTAGGAAAAGGATTTAACCATGTTATCACATCGTCCATGCCGAGCGAATCAGGGGAGTATTAGTTTCCTTCATTCTCATTTATTTTTACTTTTACACCTTTTATTTGAACATTGGAGACAATGTTCGGTTTAAGTGTAGGGAGGGTAAATTGGGAATCCTTAGAAACTATAATTTCGTTTGATTTTTTTGTTTTGTTTAATAGTGAGTGTGTAATAAAACTGAGATAAATACCTGCTAGGGTAATTTTAGTGCCAAATTTAAAATTTTTTACAACATTTAGCAGTGAAACTTTGGTCTTAATGAGCGTCTCATGGATAGGAGTTACATGACTAGCACAAAAACCGTACCACTAAAAAAAAATTTCCACCCCAAATATGTGAGGTTCGCCCCTAGAATTGGTAGGAAAAGCATTCATCTTTAATGCTATGATGTGTGTACCGGTAGCACTTAGATTCTAGAAACTTGCCGATAGGACCATCCCGAATCCACACAGGAAGACTACAATTCGTGTAGTTAGATTTATACATGATAAGAGGCATTGTGATTTAACCTGTGTTTTAACCTGTTGTTGGTTTAAACATTGGAACCCTACCCATGTTGGTCATGTATTCAACACCCTGGCGTTTGGCTCTCCATTT
>LBNU01029955.1:4936-24821 GCA_014162995.1 Artemisia annua
AAAAAAAAAAAAAGCGTGAAAAAGAGAGGAAAAAAAACAAAAAGAAGGAAAGAAAAAAATAATAATAATAAAAAAGACAAAAAGAGAAAGAAAAGGAGAAAAAAAAACATGGACTTAGGTTTCCTTATTTAATCTTAGGTTAATCCTCACCATTAGATCAAACTAGATGAATGGTGGGGATTTTTCCCTTGGTATACACCAAATTTTGAGTATGCAAAATAAAGTGCCTCTTGCTAAAATATGAAGTACTAACTCATTTGTTTAACGCACAAAATTTTGTCTAGATATATTTTTTATTTATTTGATGTCCAGATGTACTAACTCATAATATGTACTTTCGAAACCTTTTGTCCTAACGCATCTCATGTCTCTCATATGAATTTGGTTCATTGAAGATCATTATTTTTCCTAAGATCAAATGATAAAGATACTCACTTTCAGATCTTCATCATTTAATTGCTAAAATTAAAGAGCAATGCTAAACTCACTTACAAAATTCACTCAAAAGGTTTCACCTGCTGATGTGTCAGCGGCTGATTAGTGCATTTTCTGACAGTTTCTCTCTCCTCTCTCTTATTAAACTAATCATCCGCTAACACATCAGCAAGTGGATTTTTTGTGTAGATTTTATGAGTGGTTCTCTAATTTTTCAAAATTAAATGGCTATTTTTCATTAAAAATAAAATTATTTAATAATATATTAATGGAGGGGCATAATAGTCATTTCACACCCCAACTATATCTTGTGCGTCGCACATTATCATTAACTCACCCCACTTACCCCACTCATTCAATAACCTCTCTTAACTACTCTCATTTATTATTTATAGATCACTAACACACACGCACACACAAACACCCAAGTCCCAACTACAAAACCCTAGTTTTATCCAGAATTTCAACACATGCAATCGGTTAAACAATAAGAACAATGTACTAAATGGAAACAAAAAACTAAAAACGTCAAATATCCTGCTGATCCTAGAGAAATTTAACTCAAATATTTTTTTTCCCGATTACTTGTATATGTTATGGTTGTTTTGATGTTATTGAAGTTTATTCATATTTTTGTTAATTTAGGGGTCTATATTCATGTGTTTGTGTATTCAAGGTTATTTAAAATTATGTTACAAACTTTGACATCAGTTTATATATGTAATGTGAGTTAGATCGAGTGATTAATGTGTGTAAAACACGTGTGTGTGGTTGAAATAGAGAGAAACGGTGAAAGTTATATTTGATTCGATTGATATTGATACAATTAAATGGACATACATGTTGATCAGTGTACCATACTCATATGTCCTAGAACACACATGTTGATCAGTGAGTGTTTTGATTTGAAATGATTTTTCTTTTTGCATCCAAGATGCCCACAACCTGAATGGACATTTCTTTTCTTTATCATCTCTTGAACATTTAGCCATGAGTCTCTTACGGTTGTTAACCTCATAGTATAACTTGTACCCATTTGCCAATGCATAGAAAGCAAGTGCTCTTTTTAGTTGTTCAGGACCCTCAAATCTTTCACCTAACTGTGGTCTCATGGACTTCCATTTGATATCAGGATCATGGATAGGCCAGTGATCAACTAACTTATCTTCATCATCTTTAGGGTCAACATGCACTAATTCTTTTTCATCAAAATCATCTCTAGGCAACCCATTGAAAACACTTGTCAAAAAATTCTCATCAAACATCTTAGAGGCTTTTTTCTTAGGTGCAGGGGCTCTTTTCTTAGTCCTAGAAGCTAAGACTTCTTCCTCACCTTCAGACAAATGGTCAATAGATGCAGTATCACTTTCAGTCTCACTACAATAATCATACACATTATAATCATCATCCTCTAAATCACTACCACTATCAGTTGGTTCACCATTTCCTCCTACATTGTGCTCACTAGTAGTGGCATTCAGTTCAAACTCCTCATGTTAGGCATATATGTACAACACATGGTCATTCTTAACACCACATTGGACACATTCATCAAAGTCACTATCAGATTTTATGGCTTTCAATCCTAAGTGAAATTCTAAGCCAGGCACCAAATAAAACAGAGACTTCATAGGACTAGTAAATTCACTTTGCAAAAGTTTTATAAAATGAGGTAAACCTAGTGAAACAAGATCAACATTAGGTATTTCAGAAAGCATTTCATAGTCATATGAGAGAGGATTTCTTACAAACACCCCACCCCGATGATACTTTATCAAAAAGGATGAAGCTGGAGATTCCGATTCCATCTGAAACAATATAAAACAATAAAGATTGTTAATTTTATAAAAAACCCTAAATTTACAAAACCCAAATTATTTGTTAAGATTAAACTATGACTGGATAACTAAAAAAAAGATTAATTAATGACTAAAACTAACCTTTTTTGGGAGAGATGCAAACCCTAAGAACACTTTATTAAATTAATTTGGATTGTTGTTTTTGAGAGATCATGTAATCGAAAAGGGGGAGTGAGATTGTTTTTGTCGGGCGAAAAATGAAATGGGATCTGATTTGGGGACCCTTTATATTAGTCAAACCCTAAGTCAAGATTATTAATAAAAAAAAAGAATAAAAAATGCCACGTTGGCAAGGTACCGGTATCACAAGGTAAAAACATTTTCAGTGACTTAAGTAACCGGTGACTAAACTTTGGTTACCTCTTTGTAACTAAAAAAACAATAGTAACTTAGGTGAACTTTTTCGCAAACTTTAGTAACTTTTTTGTCTAATAACCCAAAAAATAAACTAACTCCTTTTATTTATAGTTTCTATGAGTAGTAACAATCTTACTAGTAACTTAATAGCTTTAGTCCCTGCGCTATTAAAGTGACTAAAGTTGACATTTTTAATGTCTAACAATATGGATAACGTATATAAAGTTTATGATATCTATGATATGAATCAATTGTATGATTCAATATGTCTTTTACTATAAGATCGGGTCTTGAGCATTAAATGACAAATGGATTGTGACAACCCGCAAATTTCCCTACAAGTTCTATTTTGAGAAAAGATAATCTATTTTGAGTTTGGTAGGAGTTTCGAGATATTAGACGTATTTATATCCATTTTTATTGGAAATATTATTCTAAGTGCGTCGGTGTTATTTCTATATCATGAATCTTTCGTTTACTCGCTTGAACGAGCCCCGAACCTCGTTTCGTGAAAGATTTGTTAAACTACAACCTTGGTACCTGGAAGTTAGTTACCCCACCGCCCTTCACTTTGAAATAATAACCGAATGGTCCTTGTGAATTACAAAATCTAAACCACACTATAAAAGCCCACACATAAACAACATTTATAAAAACTAGGGTTTCACCCTTCTTCTCCAAAAACCTAGCCGCTCCCTCTCCTCCTCCAACCGGCCACTGTTCCGGCCACCTGAGCTTCACCGCCGGCCATATAATCACACGGCCACCACCATTTTAATCCCCATCTCATTTCCTTCATTTTGATACACTTCACGCGCCGTGAAACTCACTCAAACACCTTTTTTTACTCATGTTACAGTCACGAATCTACACACAACTATCATTCATTTTCATGTGTTGAGATTTCTGAAGACGAGGGTGAGAGGAACTCATCATTTGGAGTTGTTTCTGCCTTCGTTGGATCCAAAACCCACCTGTTTTGAGAGTCCTCATAATAATAACGAGATAATAATAATCAAAACAAGCTAATAGTGTTGTTTGGTATCATTCTTCTCTATGGTTGTGTTGGTTCGAGTAGTACTCGCGAAGTCACCATCACCATCCTTGTCTCGCTCGTCTCTCTCGTTCTTTTCTTTTTGGTCTCGTTGTTTGTGGTAAGCTCGTCACGATCTAAACCTCCTTGTTATTCTCATTTATTACCGATTATAAATATAGTGTTATTGTTTTCGTGGATATTAACCGGATTAAAAGTTGATTAAAACGTGGATGTTAAAATGGATTAAAAACGGTTTTGAATACATTTCGTGTGGTAAGAACCTGTAAGGGTGTTTGTTTGCGTGTTCGGTGACGGGTCGAGACCCGGTTAGGTCTCGACAAGACNAGGTCTTGACAAGACCTTGGATTCTTCTTTTTTTTTTTGGTATGAATGGTCACAGAATTGGTTTGGATAATTAGAATTGTTAAGTGGTCTCGAATCTGATGCTAAGTCCTTATAAGGGTTGAGTTATGGTTATGTTTTGTGAGTTAAAAATGAACTAAGACGTTTTGCAAAGATTCTTGTGGTCAAGAAACTATATAAATGATGTTTGTGAAATTATTTTGGCTTCGAATTTGTGTTGTTGGTCACGAGTTTGAGTGGAGTTATATTCTTTTGGTTTAAGCATATTAAGAGTGCGTATGTCTAATATATTGTGAGTCCCGGCTCAAACGATACAAGGGTGTCGAGAGCTTAGCCTCGGCTTATTTTTCTCTTGCTTACTTCAAGCTCATTTTCTTCGAGTGCTTGTTTAATTTACTGCTTTTGTATCAAGTTGAATAAAGGGTACGTTTGGTTATTTGTTTGTGTCATGGGCCTTGAAGCCCAACTTAAGGTGTTGGGTTTGTTGATTATGGACAAAGCCCAACAGATTTTATAAGGACGTGTTTGGTTAGGATTTTAGAAGTGTGTTTGATTTTATGTTGTGAGGTCAAAGTATATATTTTTGACTAACATATCTATTTGGTAAGTTTCGGTTACTTATTGATAATTGATATTGGACTATACGGTTACTTATTGATAATTGATATTGGACTATGCGGATATTTAACGGACTAAATGTTTGGATTGAAACTATTGGTTATGTATTGATTTGGATATTGGACCTTGGACAATATGGACTTATTGGACGTGAACCGAATACAATATATTAGACTCAATACGAATTTAATATATTTGATTCGCAACGAATACACAATAAGTAAATAATGTCTAACAATCAACGAATACACTTTATAGTTTCTAATAAATTGTCGGGAAATATTGTTTTTTGGGAGAGTTGAGTTTATTTAAAGACTATTGACTTGAAAATGTTATATAAATGGACGCGTCATGCTGAAATTTATAAAACTTTCTAAACTTACACTTTTATTTCTAATCCTTTTTAAGATTATTTTTATAAAACCCGACAAGGAATTTAAAAGGAATAGTTTTATTTAATCCTAATTAAAACCCTTTCATATTAGAATTATTAACTTGTGATTTTCTTATAAAACTTATTGGACTATTCTAAACTATTTGGGATTATGGGGTAAATACCGAAGCTTACCGATTGACCTATTTTATATTAAATAGTTAATAGTCATCATTTTCTATATTTTCTTTGATTAACTCGAGTTGTTAGTATTTCTTGGTCTTGATAAGGTCGTTTCCTCTTTGGCGTGAGTTATATGTCGATATCTTTTCCTCTATTGGCGTGAGTTGTACGTTGAAGTAATTATCATTTTGGTATGAGTTGTATTTTGAGTCTAAGTCTTCTTACCACACCACACGAAACATAAAGCTTTCTTACGAAACATTGATACTTAACTTTTTATAAGTAATGATTCGAGTAATCCACGAAAACTATGACACATCGTCTTTTATAGACTTTATTATCGTACGAACTATATTTTGAGATAATCGTATGCGTATTAGGATGTACCCTCGTGTTCGTACTACTTGGTGCCGTCGTGCCCATCTTTTGGATATCGTTGTGATTAGCTCTAGATGCCAAGTTGTGTCGGTCGTGATCTTTGCATTGCTGTGGCTAAGGTGAGTTCATAGCCCCCTTTCTTTTAAACAAGTTTTCATAACTATTTTTGGGGGAGAATACATGCTCTTTTAACTAAACTCAATGATTGTTTATCTGATTACGTGAACGGTTTGATTAAGATTTGATTGATTAAGATTTGATTGATTGATTGATTGATTGATTTACCGATATACTTGATTTGGATATTCGAATGCGTTATGTGTTTACCTGGTTTATATATGAGAGCTTCCTAGCTCAAACCATTTTCTTGGACCTGCTACTACTTGGTTTTGCTACATGTGTTGGCTAGATAAGGTTAGACGGAAGTAGAGTTGACCTAGAGCTAGGGCGCTTTGACCCTAGTTTGGAATAGACTCTGCTGCGGCCTAGATCCGGGGCAGTAACGGGTGGTTCCTTGTTGTGACCTGGCTAGTGACCGTTGATTCATCTTTCCTAAGATGATAAATTATTGATTGAGATTGAGATTGAGATTGAGATTGAGATGGTGATTGTGATGTCTATACCTGCCTCTAGTCACATATAGCACTTAAACTTTTCAGGTCCACAACTGTTTTTATAACTTAAACTCTATGAACTCACCAGCGTAAGCTGACCTTTAGCGTGTATTCTCAGGTTTAAGGCGATAGCTCACTATTTGAAGGCGCTTGGCAAGGGGCATGGTCATAGGCGACTCTGATGAATATTTGGGACCGCTTTAATTATTTTATGGGCCTATTTCCGCACTATTTTATATCATGTAAACTTTATGTCTTACATGACAACTTTTATTCGATTTAAATGAAATAAAATCCATTCTTTGTTCCTTGTGTTGTGATACCAATTTCGTAGCACCCCAATGCTTGTATGCTTCCGCTAGACCCGAATTTTGGGGGTGTTACATGGATAGTCACTACAAAGTAAATATTTAAATATATTTCAAATTAAAATGCTTGATTTAAAAGGGAAAAGATTTAACAATATATAATGAGATATATGACAAGTGAGTTATGGATGTTACTTCAATATTTAAGTGAGGGAAAACGAAATTAAATGAAGTAACTACATTAAGAATGTAGTATCAAAATATATGCATTATGATCGTTTAATTACTCCTGGAGATTCTAAGAGAACTTCAAAAGGGTGATTATAAAACGAATTCAACTTATTTGACAAATAAAATTAAGCAAGTTAATTTTAAGGTCATTAGTTTTACTTTACAAGATATGAGAGATTTAGAATCATACTCATATATAATTAAGATTTACTCTTCTATGTAAGTTATTGGAAATACACGAGAAATATATGAGTATATGACAAATAGATTAATCATATAGAGAAAAATTCAAATACATACTCTTATTTTGGTGCATACCAAGGGACAAATCCCCATCATCCATCTAATGGTGGGGATTAACCTAAGATTAAATGATAAACATAAGTCCATGTTTTTTTCTTTCTTTCTTTTTATTTGTCTTTTTTATTATTCTTTTTCTTTCTTTCTTTCTTTCTTTCTTTTTTTTTCTTTCTTTTTTCTTTTGTCTTTTTTTTTCACGCGGGTTTTTTTTTTTTTTTTTTTTTTTTTTTTTTTTTTCCCCCTCTTTTTGCAAGCTTTTTTTTTTTTTCTTTTTTTTCCTTTTTTTTTCTTTCTAATTCACGTTCTTTTTTCTAACAAACGTTTTTTTCGCTTTCATACATTTTCGTCTGTTTTCATACTTTTTCATCCGTTTTTGTCTGTTTTAGTACGTTTTCAACCATTTTCATATATTTTCGCCCGTTTTATCACGTTTTCAAACGTTTTCGTCCGTTTTCATACGTTTTTGTCCATTTTCACACGTTTTCGTCCGCTTTCTTACGTTTTCACCCGTTAACGTCTGTTTTCATACGTTTTCATATGTTTTCTTACATTTTCGTTCGTTTTTTTATGTTTTCGTCAATTTTCATACGTTTTCGTTCATTTTAATACGTTTTCGTTCGTTTTCGTTCATTTTTCATACGTCTTCGTCCGTTTTCGGACGTGTTTTTATGTTTTCGTTCGTTTTCATACATATTAGTCCGTTTTCTTACGTTTTCGTTCGTTTTCATACGTTTTTGTTCATTTCCATCCGTTTTCTTTCGTTACGTCCATTTTTCAAATATTTTTGTCCTTTTCATACATGTTTTTACACTTTCATACATTTTCTTCCGTTTTCATACATTTTCGTTCGTTTTCTTACATTTTTGTCCATTTATTCATTCGTTTTCGTCCATTTTTAAATGTTTTAGGCAATTTTAAGACGTTTTCATATGTTTCTAAATATCACAAGTGGTATTCTTAATATCACAAATTATATTCTGAATATCACAAGTAATATTCTGTGATATTCTAAATATCACAAGTTATATTCTGAATATCACAAGTGATATTCTGAATATCACAAGTGATTTTCTGTGATACGCAAAATATCACAAGTGATACTATGAGTAACACAAATGATATTCTAGATATTATAAGTAATATTCTGTGATAATCAAAGTATCACAAGTGATATTCTGAATATCACAAGTGATTTTTTAAGATATGCAGAATATCACAAGTGATATTATGCGTACCACAAATGATATTCTGGATATTATAAGTAATATTCTGTGATATTCAAAGTATCACAAGTAATATTCTGAATATCATAAGTGATTTTCGGAATTTGAAAAGTGATTTTCAACAAATGTTTCGTAACATGAAAATCACAAGTGATATTCAGAAAGTCACAAGTGATAGATATTCAGAAAATCACAAGTGATATTTATAATATCACCATTGATATTCAGAAAAACACAAGAGATATTATGAATATCAATTGTTATATTCGTAAACATATAAAAACGGTCGAAAAAGTAAAAAAATAGACTAATACGAATGAAAATGGACGAAGTATGAAAACCGACGAAAACATAAAAAAATCACAAGTGCAATTAAGAATATCACAAGTGATATTCAGAATATCACAAGTTATATTCTAGATATCAATGAATATCACTTGTGATATTCAGAAACGTAAAAAAATTGATGAAAATGTAAGAAAACGGATGAATACATAAGAAAGCAGATAAAAACGTATGAAAGCGTAAAAACACGTATGAAAACGGACAAAACGTATGAAAAATGGACGAAAACGAAAGATTACGGACGAAAACATTTCTGAATATCACAAGTGATATTCTGTTATATTCAGAATATCACAAGTGATATTCTGTTATATTCAGAATATCACAAGTGATATTCTGAATATCACAAGTGATTTTCTATGATATGTAGAATATCACAAGTGATACTATAAGTACCATAAATGATATTATGGGTATTATAAGTAATATTCTGTGATATTCAAAGTATCACAAGTGATATTCTGAATATCACAAGTGATATTCTTAATATCACAAATGATTTTCTGTGATATGCAGAATATCACAAGTGATACTATGAGTACCACAAATGATATTCTGGATAATATAAGTAATATTCTGTGATATTCAAAGTATCACAAGTAATATTCTGAATATCATAAGTGATTTTCTGAATTTGACAAGTGATTTTCAACAAATGTTTTGTAACATGAAAATCACAAGTGATATTCAGAAAATCACAAGTGATAGATATTCAGAAAATCACAAGTGATATTTATAATATCACCATTGATATTCAAAAAAACACAAGTGATATTCTGAATATCAATTGTGATATTCATAAACGTATAAAAACGGTCGAAAAAGTAAAAAAAAATGGACTAATACGTATGAAAACGGACGAAAACATAAAAAAAAAACCACAAGTGCAATTCAAAATATCACAAGTGATATTCAGAAAATCACAAGTTATATTCTAGATATAACTGAATATCACTTGTGATATTCAGAAACGTAAGAAAATGGACGAAAATGTAAGAAAACGGACGAATACGTATGAAAACAGACAAAAACGTATGAAAGCGTAAAAACACATATGAAAACGGACAAAAACGTATAAAAAATGGACGAAGACGAAAGATTACGGACGAAAACATTTCTGAATATCACAAGTGATATTCTGTTATATTCATAATATCACAAGTGATATTCTGAATATCACAAATGATTTTTTGTGATATGCAGAATATCACAAGTGATACTATGAGTACCACAAATGATATTCTGAATATTATAAGTAATATTCTGTGATATTCAAAGTATCCCAAGTGATATTCAGAATATCACAAGTGATATTCTAAATATCACAAGTGATTTTCTGTGATTTGCAGAATATCACAAGTGATACTATGAGTACCACAAATGATATTCTGGATATCATAAGTAATATTCTGTGATATTCAGAGTATCACAAGTGATATTCTGAATATTATAAGTGATTTTTTGAATTTGACAAGTGATATTCAACAAATGTTTTGTAAGATGAAAATCACAAGTGATATTCAAAAAATCACAAGTGATAGATAACAAGAAAATCACAAGTTATATTATAGATATCCCTGAATATCACTTGTGATATTCAGAAACGTAAGAAAATGGACGAAAATGTAAGAAAACGGGCGAATACGTATGAAAACAGACAAAAACGTATGAAAGCGTAAAAACACGTATGAAAACGNTTGAAAGTTAGGGTGCCTGGTGATGTTTTTGGGCAAGTTTAGGACCAACGGTGTATTTTAGTCTAAATTTTAGTTGAAGGACCCTAGTGGTCCCACTAAATTTATGTGTATGAAGTAAAAGTGTATGTGTAGATATCACTACCCAAATGTTATTGTTGTGCCACCTCAACGTCCACTCAATAACACCACAATAACTAAAACACTCGCCCAACAATAACTGTTATGAGTTGGTATTTTTTTTTCATTTTCTTTTATTAAAACAAACACATTTTAAACTAAATTTCAAATACGATATATTAAAAATACGATACGAATACAACAAATACATAAAAAAAAAACAAGAAAGAAAGGGAAAAAAAAGAAAGAAAAAAAAACACACCTACGTGAAAAGAAAAAAGAAAAAAAGAGAAAGAAAAAAATATTAATAATAAAAAAGACAAAAGGAAAAAGAAAAAAAGGGGGGAAAACATGGACTTATGTTTCCCATTTAATCTTAGGTTAATCCCCATCGTTAGATCAAACTAGATGGATGCTGGAGATTTGTCCCTTAGTATGCACCAAAACTAGAGTATGCAAAATAAAATGCCTCTAATGATATATATGTAACACAAGTTTGAGTAATATAAGATGTGGATAAAACTCTAAATCTAATCCTTAAGGATCCGTAACATCAAGTTTCAAATACCATAGATACTTGATCTATATATTTCTAAACCCAGATTCCAGCCATCTTTATATACATTCAAGCCTCCTACAAAACCCAAAATTAAGCAAAGATTCAAAAACATACACACACACACACAAAAGCCCATTTTTCAAATATTCAAACTCAAATCAAATCCTTAAATTCAAAGTACCATTTTTAGGCCGCAATATATTTTAAACAGAAAAACCATAAAATCTACCGATAGATATTAAACACAAACACTGTGTCTTTTGTGGTTGCAAAAAATGTGTTTTCGTTAGCCGGATTCCCTAATGGCCGCTGTGATTTTCGGTGGTGGTGGTCGTTTGATGGTATGTCCGGAAATAGTAACAATGGTTTTGGTTTTGTGATGATGAATTGTTTATGAGTGACTGAGAGTCATAATAATAATTGGATAAAATGAGGGAAAATAAGAGTGTGAATTGAGGGAGGTGGCTAAAGGTTTTGGTGTTGTGAAATTATGGTGAGGGTGAGGAATAGAGATGTATATATTAAAACAATAATAATAAAACAAACGCAAAACATCAAATCAACCGGTATAAAAAGCATCTACCAGTAGTTCTTTTGTATAAAAATAAACACGTGTCATGATTTTGAATGAGTCGCATAGTCCTCAGGTCGAGTACATTCAAAATAAGAAATGACAATTTTTTACCAGTTTTTGGAGTATGGGGGACCAAAGTGCATTTATCTAGAATTTGTTCTTTATTTTATAGCAATAAAATAAGGTTATCTCACTAATATAAATAATAATAAGACAAAAATATACCGTTGGTCCTTGAACTTTTCACAAAGCATCGCCATGCACCCTAAGTTTCTAAAAACGTCGTGGTGCGTCCAAAACTTGGGAATTTTAGGCCGAATGCGTCCCTTGACCAGTTTTTCTCGGTTAATGCTCATTTTTTGGTATATTCCCAAGGGTATAATAGGCAAAACACATTTATCACCACACTTTGGTTAGATCTAACACGACATTTGACTTTAGGTAGCAAGTGTGTACTACACTCTAGTTAATCAACCAAGAGTGATATTTTAGTGACCAACTGTGAACTTTACTTGGCAACCCGTTTCCCTTTTGTGTTATTTGCTTTGGTTATGCATTAGATAAATAGATTTGACTTAGGGAAGTCAAACCTATAGAGGTTACAATTTGTGGCATTAGATAAATATGTTTGACTCATGGAAGTCATTACGGGGCATAAATAAGTAAATATTGTCAATAAAGGGGGTGTTTAATTTTACTGTTACGAAATTTATAGCCACTGTGTTTTGTTTTCCTCATATGATAGGGGAGTTTGGTTTTTGCCGTTACAAATAGTACATAAAAGGGGTGTTTAGTTTGTTCTATTCGCTTGTTCCCTTCCACTGTCAACACTAACATCATAAAAGTTTTTGATAATAAATCCATCATTGTCCAAACAATAACATTTAATGATCAAAAGCCTTTGCATTTTGCCCCCAAACCACTGTCTTTGGATTTGCTGACATAAAGGGGTGTTTGTTTTTGGTCATAAGAACAGTACACAAAATAGGATAATACAAGAAGATTAAACGCTAAAACATATATTTATATATGCATCATAGTGGTAATTAGACTACAAGAAGAACATTAAAATCCTAAAACAAGAACCCAAAAGACCCCATAACCTACCCCTGGAAATACCCAAAAGACCCCATTACACTAATTATTTTTAGCCATTTTCTGAACATAACCTTCCTGCATGCGAATACCAGCATCAGCTTCACCATACATCTTGATCAAACGTGTAAGTAGGTCGATTTCAATGGCCTGGGTTTTTCTTAACGCCTCCAAACAGTCAAGCGCCACACCACGTGGTCCCAAAGCTTCATTCTCCTGAATCAGCTCCCTACGCTTTGGTATCATCCTCTTGAGATGATCAATAGCGGCACAAACAAAGTTTTTAAAAAACCCTGCTTCAAAAGCCTCTTGACCAAACCAGAGGCTCATACGATCATGTAATCTTGGTGAATCGGCCACTTCCATGAGTTCATTCAACATTGGGAAATCTTCTTCCATGAGGAAATGTGTGAGGAAAAGCTTGTTGATGGGTTTATCGGGTTACGCGCTAAAGTTAATACTGTCTCAGTGAAGAGACGGTGAAGGGGTTTAATAACAATTTTTATTTCATACTTGGTCCCTAAGGTTGTCTACATTTTCGTGACCGTAGGTAAAATTCCCGCACAAAATTTAGTGACGTGTTCACAATATGCTACATTGAGTTTACAAGCTTAAGGACCTATGGTGTAATTTGAGTAAAATTAATGGCACCCCATTAAATCCTTACCGACCCATATGAAAGTCAAAGACAATATATTCATTACTAAAAATACTAAAAAATAAACACAAAATGAATACATATAACAAATAAAGTATGGTTATTTTCGTGCCTTTGCATATCCAATCACAAATCATACGTATTGTGTAAAAATATTTTTGACCACCTTTGACTCACAAGTGGCATTCGCAATTTTATCTTTAGAAAGTTAAACTAGAAAGGGTAAAGGTCACTAACCATTTTCATTTAGACTTTCTAAAGTCAAACTTGACAATGGTAAATGTGACTTGTTTAATAATGTTTTCATNCATCATAGTGGTAATTAGACTACAAGAAGAACATTAAAATCCTAAAACAAGAACCCAAAAGACCCCATAACCTACCCCTGGAAATACCCAAAAGACCCCATTACACTAATTATTTTTAGCCATTTTCTGAACATAACCTTCCTGCATGCGAATACCAGCATCAGCTTCACCATACATCTTGATCAAACGTGTAAGTAGGTCGATTTCAATGGCCTGGGTTTTTCTTAACGCCTCCAAACAGTCAAGCGCCACACCACGTGGTCCCAAAGCTTCATTCTCCTGAATCAGCTCCCTACGCTTTGGTATCATCCTCTTGAGATGATCAATAGCGGCACAAACAAAGTTTTTAAAAAACCCTGCTTCAAAAGCCTCTTGACCAAACCAGAGGCTCATACGATCATGTAATCTTGGTGAATCGGCCACTTCCATGAGTTCATTCAACATTGGGAAATCTTCTTCCATGAGGAAATGTGTGAGGAAAAGCTTGTTGATGGGTTTATCGGGTTACGCGCTAAAGTTAATACTGTCTCAGTGAAGAGACGGTGAAGGGGTTTAATAACAATTTTTATTTCATACTTGGTCCCTAAGGTTGTCTACATTTTCGTGACCGTAGGTAAAATTCCCGCACAAAATTTAGTGACGTGTTCACAATATGCTACATTGAGTTTACAAGCTTAAGGACCTATGGTGTAATTTGAGTAAAATTAATGGCACCCCATTAAATCCTTACCGACCCATATGAAAGTCAAAGACAATATATTCATTACTAAAAATACTAAAAAATAAACACAAAATGAATACATATAACAAATAAAGTATGGTTATTTTCGTGCCTTTGCATATCCAATCACAAATCATACGTATTGTGTAAAAATATTTTTGACCACCTTTGACTCACAAGTGGCATTCGCAATTTTATCTTTAGAAAGTTAAACTAGAAAGGGTAAAGGTCACTAACCATTTTCATTTAGACTTTCTAAAGTCAAACTTGACAATGGTAAATGTGACTTGTTTAATAATGTTTTCATAATGATTTCAATTAGAAAGTTAAAAGTGCACATTCTAAATTGGATTTAATAATGGAATGACAATTTTGACTTTAGTTAGTAAAAATGTAAATGCCAAATAACCTTTACCATTTGCACGTTTGACTTCCTAAAGTCAAACTTGCCATTGCATTTGGTGAGCAACATAGGCAGGTATATAAAGTCAACATTCGAATCACACCCATATTCACAACCAACAAGTAATTAGCAACACACTTATATGAAAATAGTTGTCTTAGGGTATTCAACCCATACATAAACTACAAACCATAAAAGAATTCTACCCCGGCTGTGGGGGAAGCTCGATGGAGTTTCAACAGCCTCCTTGCCAAGTCCCAGTTCATCTTGATGTTTTCATTCTCATCAGGACTCAAATTGCAGTCATGGATATAAATTTTCTTCAACAAGGGAGAACATGCAAGTATGAACCTTATTATGGCTATTTCATTCTCTGTTTTAGAGAAAGAACGAAACATCACACTTTGAAGCTGCCTCGTGGTCATTGTGTTGATGGTTACATCAAATGAATCAATCTTCAAAGGTACAACAGTAAGCGTGTATAAGGCCTGCAAAATGAGAGACTATTCATATGCACAACCATTGGAATTTAATATGATGTCTTTCATACATATGCATTCCACTTACCCTGGTTTCTAGCCTTTGCATATTTGGAGACCTACGAATCATTTGAATGATCAATGAAACCATTGCATTATTCCCAAAATCGACCCCGTATAGCTCAAGAGACTTGAAGGATAGAAAGGCCACACATGGACATTCATCCAGGAGGTACCTTCTTCCAACAACTACAAAAGGTCGAATTTTCTTTAGTTTCAAAGCTAACATTACATCAATGTTACAAATTACTTTAACATTCTGTAACTTGAAGTGAAAAAATGAAATAGGTTTTACATTGCAGTCTTGAAAATCCATGGTAAGTGTCTCAAGTTTAGGAATAGTTGACAACTGAAAGATATTGGAAGTTGTTATTGTCATAGGATGGTTCCAATTCCTAAGAATTGCAATATCCCATAGTCTCATTTCGTTTGTACTACAACGATCCATTTTTAGAAACTCAAGCAAGGGACAACCAGCAACTAAGTCCCAAACTGTACCACTATGAAAATTGACATTACACAATTCTAAGCTGAGTAGCTTTGGAAAACCCCTAAAACTTGTCATAGTAGGAAAAGTGCAACAATGAAGTTCGAGAAATTTAAACTCCTGGCGATAGTAAAGTTGGGTTGGCAAAGTAACTGGATCACCATACCAGTTTCGAATTGTGACCTCCTCAACTCCGACCCGAGCCAAAAACAAAACCACTCATGAATGTCTTCATAATTCAAGTTGTCTTGTCCAAATAGCGTTTTGGGCTTTACGGAGAACACAAACCTTCTTATTTGCCCATTAAGCTGAAGTAAAAGCCTAGTAATATGCCTCCCATCAAAGGTATTTGTTAAATAGTAAAACAAATCCTCATCAACTATGACATCGGTCAGCAAAGTCCACTTAAGCCTCCAGCTTCTGGCTAAACTACCGGTCCTCACCGCATCTTTTAGTGGTAATCGATTCATAATATTAGTGGTCACGTTATCTGACATATTACTGATATAATCTGCCATATCAGTGATCACATTGTCTCCAAAAGACATTGTAATGTAGGAATTTTAGTTGGGTCTTTGACTTCTGGAAATGGGTGTCAGGTTTTGGTTTTTGATTTACCGGTGATGGTCTGGATAAGGGTTTGTGTAATTATGATGTGTAAATGTGTTTGGTTAGTAGGTTAATTGGTTATCGCGCGAATAATAACTAGTGTATCAGAGAAGATTGGCTCAAGTTGCGAAGCAAAGTTCTTAGTTGGTCCCTAAACTATCACTCTTGGTTGATTTAATCATAGTGTGGTGATAAATGTGTTTTGCCTATTATACCTTTGGGAATATACCAAAAAATGAGCATTGACCGAGACAAAACTCGTCAAGGGATGCATTCGGCCTAAAATTCCCAAGTTTTGGACGCACCACGACGTTTTTAGAAACTTAGGGTGCATGGCGATGCTTTGTGGAAAGTTCAGGGACCAACGGTGTATTTTTGTCTAATAATAATAATAATAATAATAATAATAATAATAATAATAATAGAATAGTTAACAATAATAAGAAAAATAATGTGAGGAATAAAATTATAAAGTTTAATAGTTTTAAGAGTCCATTTGTTATAGAGCATTGATCGGCATGCCTAACTCATATGTCTAATAATATGCCTAAACATATATGTCAGCATCCTACTGAGGACAGCAGAAAGACACACTTCTTTACAAACCAATAATTTATTGCTACATCTATTAGGCACACAATTAGTCACAAATTTTAGGTCTCCCAATCATTTCCTTTGTTATATTGGTAAATTAAGGGGTATTAAAAATATAAAGATTACTTGGTGATGACGTATAGTCTACACCGGGTCACGGACCCGCTCGGTAAACAATACTAATGCGATAGCCCACAATGCGTGGGCCGTAATGCATGTGAATGCGTAGCTCCGGCCCACGAGGCCCAAAGCCCAATACGTATTTATGGAACGGATTGGTGATATCTTCTAAACTAGGAGGATATTTACCAAATATCCAATATAGGCGGACACGCCTTGGAGTAAGGAACAAGTAACCCTTATCGGTTACACGCCTATAAATAGAGGGAACCCTAACCCTCGCAAAGATACGATTCAATACACAATTCCAACTCTTAAACCCTAAAACTACGATTACTTACTCTCACGCCGGAGGATAATCGGGGGAAACAATCCCTCGATAAGCCTAACGGTGCTTCTTGTTTTTCTTAGTGCGCAGGTTCCAAAGCACTAAACATCCGAATTGGTACTCAAGCCAAGTCTTGCCAACTTTTGTATCAACAAGTGGCGCCATCCGTGGGACCCTAACACTAAGAGCTTTCCAAAAAGACTAGAACACCAAGATGAGTCAACTGCGACCTCTGAACGACTCGAACCTGAGACCGGTCACTGGGACAACTAGTGGAACCGAGGAAAGAAACCCAGAACCGCGTACCACTTCCACAAGGGTGTTCGACCGGATCTCGGGCCCAACTAACCCCACGTTGGATTTAAATTTTGATATGTGGGAAATTGATTTTGATTTTGTTTGATTGATTTCCGACTATGTCTCGACATGACTTTCGGATATTGATGGAATTGGTCTTGAGTATGTTCGGATTTTGAATTTGGATTGTTGAAATCTGTGATCTTCGATCTCGTTTCGAATTTGGATTTGGCAAGTAGCCTCGTTTCATTCTGCGATCTAGTCACAGCCCCCTCTACTTTAAGCTCGCGCTCGGAACCGTATGATGAATATTGAATTTTAGCCGTAGGTACCTATTCGTTGTTTTGAGCAATTCTTGAATTGAGCCAAATCATCGACGACGTTAAATTCTTATTTCTTAACAACTTGATACACGGCCGAATCTCGTGACAGTTCTTGTTTGATGAGTTGCGAGATTAAGCTAAAATCAAGTTGTTACGAGGTTTAAGGTTTTGGTGATTTTGCTCGAGGATGGGAAAGTTTAATTCCATCGAAGTAGGCTACCCAAGTGATGATTTTCTTAACCAAGGATGTTATTTTCTTAATCGATGACATTCACTTCCTTAATCGATGATGTTCGTTATCTTAATCGACGTTATTCATTTCTTAGTTGAGGATGTTCATTTTTCTCAATCGATGTTGTTTTAGCGACGATGTTCAATTGAGGTTGTACTTTCCACCTCTAACGTACGTATCGTGCGTAACAGAATTCTTAAGATTTTGAGAGGTAACTTGAATCACGATCCTTGGGACAACCGCCTATTTCATTCACTCGTCCCTCGGAAATATTCTTTATCTTTGCTCCCTCTCTTATTGGATAGTGAAACTGCTTTGAAAAGTAATTTACAAAATGTTGCCATATTACAAGATGTTTTACTGCTACTTCGCAAAAATCAAAATTTTGATTTTTCCACTACTTGATAAAGGATAACTGTTTTTCTTGTTATCTCACAAACCATTTTACGAAATTGTCTCACAAGACGATTTTATAAAATATTTTTGTCATGCTATGGATTTAAATGCAACCTTGCTACTATCCTAAATATCAAAATTTTGATCTAACTATCATTTTATAAATGGTGAAATGTTTCCTTGATACCCTGTAAGTTATTTTGCGAATAGCTTGATAAGACGATTTCATAAAACATTTTACTGCCTTGCTGCAAGATTATGAAATCAAAATGAAAAATTGAGATTTGACTTTCCTGCAATTTTTAAACAATGGGTTGTTATTCTATTACCCTATGAGCCGTTTCACAAATCCTTTTTGTCGATTTTTATCTTGCTGCTATTGAAGGCTAGACCTCGGGAAACGAATCCCGACCTCTACACGAGTATCTGTTGATAATTCCACTCAACATGTTCAATTCCTGTTGGTCCATCTCTCTCTTACTTACTCTTTCGGGATTTCAACGGCACTGCAAAAGACCCCCTATGGTCGCGAGTGCTGATCGCCGACTTGTTGGATAAAGATGGAGATACCCAATTTCCTGACCTTGAATTTGTTCGTAAATCTATCAAGAAGATCGTTCGAAGGCAGAACAGAGATGTACGCTACTCGTGGATGATTAGAAACCCTGATGATGAAAACCTCTTAAATTCTTGTCGTATCGATTCTTTCGGATTTCTGCTGGAGTCAGATTGGTAGCTCACAGGTTTGAACTATCGTTAGAACTCAGCATTGGTTACGTGCTTTCACATACGATATTCGAAGTAACGACTTCCCAATGAGGCCGTTGTTGTTCCTCTTGGAGAAATTCTAATATCTTAACGTTTGAACCTTGTTGATCTATTGGAATCTTGAACCTTGGAATTTGACGACTTTCATTTAGTCGCATTCCTATCGATAGAGTTCGTCAAAACTCGCTAAAGGATCCTAAACTCGCGTAGTGAACGTGAAGATGAATCCTCGTGCGCATATGCTTATTTCTTTCAGAACCTGATGAGTAATTGGAGTTGAATCGTGAGGACACGATTCTTTTAAGGAGGTGGGACTGTGACAACCCGCAAATTTCCCTACAAGTTCTATTTTTAGAAAAGATAATCTATTTTGAGTTTGGTAGGAGTTTCGAGATATTAGACGTATTTATATCCATTTTTATTGGAAATATTATTCT
>LBNU01029957.1:0-21784 GCA_014162995.1 Artemisia annua
CCTCTGTAGACCCTCCCAAATCCACCCTCTCCAAGGAAATTGTCTTTGGCAAAGTTGTTGGTGGCCCTTTTTATGTCATCAAGTGGGATTTTCAGGCGGTCTAGTTCTTGCGGGAGAGACATATAGATTTGTTTTTGAATTTATGAACAAGAATTTGAAAGGTAAAAGAAAATATCAGCAAGCTGATTGGTACAAATTAATGAATTCGTTAAAGTTTCAAGAAGCACATATGGCCATATATATAACACAAGGTGTTACGTGAAACTTTGACATCAATCCCATTCACAATAATATTTAATTTTCAAATGTGAAAGAAAAGAAGATGGATGGAAGTGAGTCTTAGATCCAGCCGCCACTCGGTTTTACTTTTCAAACGAACTTAACAAAAACTAATATAGTATAATACCCACTTGATGTAGCCAGTCAATAAGACACAATGTGTAGGGGGGATAAGAGATGGTGGTTTTGTCATGTGCGTGTGGTTCGTGTACCGCTGTTAGTTTTAGATGTGTTTCTGTGTGCTTGTCAACATGCCACGTGTATACATGATCTTTTTAGCCAATGCATGAAATTTTAGCAAATAGCAACGAGTATTGTTTACATAAAATTTTTCTAATAAAATTTTGAGAAGTGATTGGGAGACCTAAAATTCATGCCTAATCTTATGCCTAAATTTATGTGGCAATGATTCATTGGTTGCACTAACCGGGTCCACTTCTTTACTAATCAATAAGTTATTGACACATAGGTTAGGCACAAAATTAGGCATGAATTTTAGGTCTCCCAATCTTTTTCCTAAAATTTTTCTAACTAAGGTGTTGTTTTTTCCCCCTTGTTGGGCTGGCTGCTAACCTATTGATTTTATTAAAAAAATTGATACTGCAGCAGGGATATGATAAGTTAATTTGCTTACTCTTAGCGCTTACTGAGGGACAAATTCTCACAATCTGTTTATTTTGATCTAATGATGGGGATTAAACCTAAGATTTAATATGTTTAACCTTAAATGCTCCAACTATATAAAACATTTTCTCAATTTTTTTTCATTCGTTCATCATCTTTCACACAGTTACTCTCTGTTTCCTCCATGTGCTCTCATCTCTTACCTCCAACTTCTTTCATCCCTTCCCTCCAGAGTAGTGTGATACACCCACAAAGATAATTTGTCATCTTGTGATTGGTGTATTTGTATATGTTTTATCTCTCTCCTCTTTGCTACAACTAATCACAAGATGACAAATCATCTTTGTTGATTTTACTTTGTGGATGTATCATTACTCTTCCCTCCAACTGGTCTCATCTTTCCCTCCAAAAATTAGTTAGCCGTCACAATCATCTCCACGTCACAATCATCTCCAACTGCTCTCATCTTTTCAATCAACGCGATCATTCCAACCATCACCACGTCACAATCGTCACTTAGTGCTAGTGATTGAACATTCATCATCTCATCATCACCTCCTGATCATTATCATCATTTTTTATGGCTTCTTTTGATTTGAGTGAACCATTTGTTTCAGAAGTTGATTAGAATGATATTGTTGTGGTTGATAATGCTGTTGACTTGGTTGATAATTATGTAGATCAAGTTGTTTAACATTTCTTCTGAACAAGTTGCACACCAAGTATTTGATAAAATGTGTTAGTGAAAAATATTTGATAATCTTGTTAATTAATCCTATAATTTTTCTTATTAATTAAGCTGTTAGTTGAACTTTTGTTTTAACTGCATTGGAATTTTGTTTTATGTCTGACTGCGGTTTTAAATCTGTTCTGTATCATATGTGAAGTATCACCAGTGATATCTGAAGTTGATGACATTATAATTTTGTTGTTTTATGTGCTTTTTGTTGATGATAATTGTGTTTAAATTACTGATAAGCGGTTTATTACAGTGTAATATTGCTTATCATTTAAGTTGTTAGTTTAAACAGCTTAAACAAGTTGATTTTGCTTTAAACGTATAGTTATTTAGTGTGTTTTTGCTTATTATCTAAGCTGTGAGTAAATTTATGTTTTTCAGTTTGTTCTGTGTAGTATCACCTGTGTTATTGTTAGTTTATGAAAATTATTGAAAATGTAATATTAGTAATATTGCTACAAGGATTGGTTTTGATGAATGATAATATGAAAACGATTAGATTTTTGTTAGTTTAGTGTAATAAGCCAAACACCCCTTTTATTGGTTGTTATCCCAAACACTAATGTTGGAGCGGTGAATTAGAGTGATGAATGTTTGTTCAAATTTGTGTTGTGATTATAGGTGCGAAAAAGGATTAGTCATTCATTCGAAAATCATTAAGTCGTCAATAAGGTGACTAACGAAATACGGGTACAAAAGTAAGTATCGGATATTTTATTATCTGTTTTCCCATCTATGACATCCATTTAAATGTGACTCATAGTTTATGTTCAATGATCATATTGACTTGTGTTGTCATGTTTGATATAGTTCATCTCGACCTTTGTGGTCATAATTTCCTAATGATTAAGATTAGTGCCTTTGTGGAACGTATAGTAACAAAGTATATGATTTGATGTTCTTTCACACTATAGCTTATAGAGAAGATATATGCTTGTTTGGCACTATAGCTTAAAATGATAAATCGTGCTTGTATCGCACTATAGTAAAAAAATGGTGAATCGTGCTTGTATCGCACTATAGTGAAAAATGGTGAATCGTGCTTGTATAGCACTATAGTGAAAAATGGTGAATCGTGCTTGTATAGCCTTATAGCAAAAAAGGTGATGAATCATGCTTGTTTAGCACTATAGTATAAGGTGATGAACCGTGCTTGTTAGCATTATAGTTTAAAGTGAAAATTTGGGATACTTATAGCACTCATAGTACAAAATGATGTTTTACGCTCATAGAAGTGCTTATAGTTCAAATGATTCATGTCTTATACTTAATGCACTCTATAGTTTGTGATATATTTATAGCTCATGTCATGGTTATACTTATTGCATTTTTGTTGCTCACTAAGCTATTTGCTTACTTCGATACTTCATGAAATGTTTAATATGTGAGCCAAGCGACATTAGCAAGATCAAGGGGAAAGACCAATTGGGATAGCAAACGGTAAAGGTCGGATTGGTAACGAGCTCTCTTCTTACCTCCTCTTGATACGACTCGTAATGCACAAGTATCTTTTGTAGTTATGCAAACTAATTTCAAGTAGGCAGTGTTTGTGCAGTTAAAGAAGTGTTTGGAACAAGGTTGATTTCATCCATTTTGAGGTCAAACGGGTAGAAACTTGTATGAAACCATGTGTAATACTTATTTTCAGGTTTATTTGAAGTACACATGTTCATGTCCGGTTTTTGAGTGTTGAAATGGTATCTAATGTGTTGCAATTTATTTTATGGTAAAAAGGGAAAACAGTATCCGAGCTCTCTACGAGGTAGAGGCTAAGATACCTATACAAAGTACAGGTCTCTACGGTGTAGAGGCATCGTGGTTTTTACGACGTAGAGGCTATAGTTAATTTTTTAGCGTTTCACATATAACCGTATCATCCCTTCCATGGTGATTTATTATAACCGTACCATCACCTCCACACTCATCCATTTCCTTACCAAAACAATGGCAACCACCTGTTCTTCATCCCCTCCACGCTCTCCATCTCCACCGCTCCCACCCAACATCTAGAAAATGTACATGAGTGACACGACACACATACTCATTGATTGTCATATTAGTCGAATTAACAAATTAAAAAGCAATATGGAAGTCCTGCTTTAAGACTATTGATTGCGTATGGTAGAAATCGATACAAAGAGGAAACATCTCCAAATTGCTGAAGATGAATGTGAGAATGTTTTGCAGAATTTTAAAAGAAATAAAAAATGTTGTGGAGTACAATGGAGCATATATAATATTTAAAGATAAAATAGTACTTTCTTTGTGATATCTTCTTTTATATGACCCCTATTTTGTTTATACTATTTCGATCTATAATTTACAAAAAATTTCTACTGTTGATAAAATTTACTAACGTGACATTTATCAAATTCGAAGTCATTTTTTTGGGAATCATAAAAGTCATGATGGTTGATATAAGAACCAATAAAATATCGCAATACATTCGTAGATCATCGTAGAAACCTGGCTCAGTTTTACGAGAAACGAACTTGCATGACGTTTGTGAGGTCATTGTTACGTGACTATTAATTCAAAGGGAGGGAATTAGATGGGGATACATTTGAGAAACATGATTTTCCATATCTTTTGTAATCATTAATTTTCATACGAAATGTCATTTTCAAGGAATCCATCCAACATCCCATCAACCCATATCTTTTTAGAAAAATGTATGAATGATCTAAGCATCCTTGTTTCTTCGGATATGGAACACATCGACAGGTAGTACGAGCAAGTTGAAAATCTACAAAGTTTGATTGAATGCAAAAACTTACAAATAAAAAAAATGTGAAGAGTTGTCAAACACAACACACACTTGTGAACATCATTTTGAGCTCATCACCTTCTTGTATAAAGACATTGAGAGAGTTTTAGATCTTTTAGGCAACTACGTACTACATATGCAGAAGTTTGAAGAGAGTATACGTTAAAAAAAAAATGTGTCAAAACAGTATACTTAAAAAGTGTGGTAATTAGGATCTGTTGTTTGTAGCTAGCTGTCAATGCAACTTTCGCTTTATAATAATAAATTATAAGTTTAATTGCCTTTAAGTACTATATTCGTAAACAATTCGTAATAAATCGTCCCCAAATAAATCCCACTGTTGCGTGTGCTTCCCCATAAAATTTACTTCTATAAATAAAGGGAGAAATATAAGCCAAACATATCATCCCTTTTAATGAAAACTTATGAATTCATTCTGCACAAACTAAGGATGGTTCTTAAAAATCTATGTTACCACAAAGGTTAACGACAGAGTTCAAGAGGAACCACAAAGATCAACGTCATTTTTCGTGTTTGTTGTAGATCTAAACTGTGGTTTGAGTGAGATATTGGTGGCTAGCTAGACCCAGTATGATCTCACGATGAGGGTTATAGCTGTAGAAGAAAAATCCAAGATAGTTCTAGTCATTATTTTTTATTTTCCAGCTTGCCAACATCAAGACATTATGAAACAATACCTTCAGTGAATTAGAATCACAAACAATGGTGGTTTTATTCTGCTTATATGCCCACACCATTGAACTGGTGTCATGACATTAATATCTATGTTGGAACCATCATCCATGGTCATCATGGCGAGCAAAGGCTACCAAATCGCCTTTTCACACTTTTTTAGTGTAACATTGTCCGGAACACTGCAAAAAACAAGATTCTTCTCTCTTTGGACTAGGTGAAAAGAGTTTTTGATATGTAGTCTTTAACAATACCAACACCGGTTTCCGTGAGTATACTCGAAAAATGTATACCAAGATGTAAGGTGTACAGTTGGAATGTATAGTAACCACCAATGTTGCAAAAATCGTGAATCGGTACTGAGGCGGTCCGGGGCCGATTAGCGATTTTTTACTGATTAATCGGCCGATTTTTTTGACTCGGCCGATTAATCGGCCGATTTCCGTGGAATTCTCTCCAAGGTCCTGGGCCGATTACCGATTAATCGCCGATTAATCGGCCGATTCGGCCGATTTTTGCAACACTGCTAACCACAAACCATGTCGTATTATTTCAGAGTCAACTACTTTGCATGTTTTACATTCACTCTTGTATATGTTTAGAATAAAATAAAAGTTATCTCTTTATTGTAATCGCAACCATGTCATAAAAGTTTCACAATAACTTACACCTATTGTATGGATGGAAGGTTGACAAGACATGTTAGATATCACAATATATTACGAAAAATCATGAAATGTGTTAATCAACGTACCCTAAAAAACCTACATATACACACATACATAATAATCTCAGCTTTTTCTCAAATCAAGCATAAAAAACATCAACATGATTTGTGTTTCACAACGGTACATCTTAACCACAATTTTGTTTCTTGGGTAAGTTCAATGAAAATCCACCCTACGCAAAAGTTAACGTTAGAGCTCAAGACCTACACAAGGATTGAATGTGGAACAAATAGGGGAAAAAGACCCCGATGAACATCTTCAATCTTGTTTAATTTCTTGTATTTTCCTTCCTCAATCCCATGCAATATCAACTTAAGGCAAATGGAAATTACTCACTAGGAGGGTTGGAGTATTGAATTTTATCAATGAAAAATGACAAACAATGTCGCAAAATCGTGTGGCAAAATGTATATTTTTTTGGAACTTGTTTTGTAATTAGTTTTGCAAATTTCCCTAATTGTATTTGCCTTAATTATTCAATGGTGAAAAATCTTTGTTGATAACATTGGGAACATCAACTACAATTAAAAACAAAATGAAAATCAGTGTCACAAAGAATAATATCATAAATAAGTGGAATGTTAGTGTATATCATATCCGCTACCCATACCATATTTGATTCAACTCAGATCTATATAGACTAAGTTCAACAACGTTTTTTTATAGCACCAGCTGAAAAAACAAAAGAATAGAAAAATATGTCTTCCCCGTTGATGCGCGTGATGTGTCGTTGCGGTTTAGCAGTTTAATGCCTACTCAAGTTTTACATTTATATTTAGCCGACTTATCAATAACACACACACTTAATGAGCAGTGTACCCGGTCAGTTTGCATATAATGGTAAGCAGAGTGTCGATCACTAAGAGTGGAACGTATTATCTAATTATCCTAATCAGTATTTTAATATCTAAGTTAGCTTTACAGTCTAATCTAATGATAGGGGGTTCAGCCTGAGAGACTGCCACGGTTTAGTTATTTAATTAAACAGTAAATACTAATGAGAACAAATCAGCGAATAGAATACACATACACAGATAGATAGTAGAGACAATAAGAAGGCCTGTCCTGATAATTAAGATAGCTTGTCACTTGTTTTATTGCTAGTTTTATATGAAGTGTATAAAATTAATCCGTACTCGTTGGCTATTATATCGGCGAGTAAACCCTTAATGATTACTTATGAATATCCTACTCATCCAAAGACATCGGAGTAAGTAGGCGAGGAAGGAGTATGGCGGCTCAGCAGTGCTCAGCTAAACACAGAGGTAATCAATGCACTAATATAAGGAAACCAAAGACATCAACATATAAACTTTAATCGATGGGAAAGCAATTTTAAGGCGGGCATTTGATTATTGCGTACTCACAAACTACCGGCCATCAATCCTGATGGATTCAAAGCTTACTATTACAATAAAACAAAAATACTTAATGAATTAAATACATGCAGGACCTTCTTACAGCTCTAAGATCTTCGTTTGGGGTGTGTCTTGTGTTGCTTGTTCGTCTGAATTCGTCTCCTTAGGGTTATGGTGCACACCAAATTTGTCTAGGTCTTGGGGTATTTATAGTTTCTGTCTGAGGGTTCGATGCGGCGCATGTAATGATGAGATGCGGCGCATTGACTTAACTTCGCGTGGGGTCCAAGCTTATTATATTCTGGAATATTCGTACACCGCCTTTAGATGCGGCGTAACTTGAATCTTTATGCGGCGCATGTCCTTCAGTTGTCTTGGATTGTTTCTGGTGAAGTCTTGATAGTGATACGCCGTATGTCAATTGTGTGATGCGGCGTATCTGGAGTAGAACGAGCTTGATCTTCTTCTTTGACCAGAGTTTGATATGCGGCGCATGGTAGAATTCCATGCGGCGCATTCTTCAAAGTCAGGCAATGGTCTTCGAATTCATCTAAGTATGATATTGCGGCGTATCTGTTGAGTGAGATACGGCGCATCTTCTGGGTTTCAGTAGACTTTTGACATCTTGTTCGTTTTGCTCCGTAATTAGTCCAAAATCGCCAAGTTTCACCTTTTACCTGTTTTTACCTGAGAATCACTAAAGTAAACATTAAAGCATCGATTCTCATACATAATAAGGTAAAACAAGTTAAATAAATAGGATAAATGATGCTAATAAAATGTACTTATTTGAGTTCATCAGGGGTTCAGCCTGCGAGACTGGTACAGATTAGTTATATCAAACAGTAAATTAAACTAATGAGCATGAATCAGTGAATAGCATACACGTACACAGATAGATAATTAGAAGCAGAAGAAGGCCTGTCCTGATAATTAAGTAGCTTGTCACTTGTTTTATTGCTAGTTCTATATAAAGCGTATCGTAATCTTATCNCGTCTTCAGAAAAATAGCGTAATTCTCCAAACGCACCAGATGACAACAGTTAAGTTCCAATACTTGAAATCACGAAAACATTGTTTCGTTATTTTCAGCGTCTTTGAATGATTTCCGAACAAAATGAAGGTGGCTTATGGAGGAAGTCCAACATCTATACTAAGAGATCAAGGAGAAGGAAAAAGTAGTTCTAGTTAGAAAAACAGACATTTAGTATACATTTATTATTATTATTATTATTATTATTTACTCAACTTTGTTGTTATATCTGTTTTCTTCAATTTAGTAAAAAGTATTGAATAATCTTTGTAATTATGTTGTTTTCGTGATTTAGTAATTCGATCCACATATGATTGTTCTCTACTATTAGTAATTCGACCCATGTACCTTGTTGTTGGTAGATGTTATCTGATTTCAATAAGAAAACTGTATTTTAGCTCATTCGCAACTCATTCGTATGTAGCAAGCAAACATATTCAACCAGGTAATCAACACCAAACAACACCGACTGATCTCTCTATATGAGTACATCATGTGCATTGAATTCGCATTGTGTTCGTGATATAATTGCTTCGTAATGAGATTCGAGATGAAAATGGTTAGATTTGATATCTTATGTATAGCTGTAGAAGCAACAAACGTAGCTGCAGTTAGGCGTCAGACATTAAACATACAAAATAGACGTATTTAATATATTAAAATACACGATGCTAGTGGTAATCTTGGAATATCGAGAAAAAAAAAATCTCAGTTTTAGCAATATGTCACAAAAGTGAGTTAAGTTGAAAATAAATGTATTAAATGTCGTAAATGCAAATTTCCAAAAAGATAAATAGGTATAAGAGATAAAATGTTAAAGATACTATGTGTGGCGTAAATCAGTAACATCAACCAAGTTAACAGGAATAATCAATTTATGATAAGAGATCAACTTACAAAAATGACTAGTGAGTGGTATACTATATGAAACTATCTTAAAAATATTATTATTGATCTCTTATTATAAATTGATTACTAGTTATAATGCCCGCGCACGCGCGGGTTTTTTTTTTTAATTTTTTGAAATAATTATTTAAAAATTTTAATCCTATTGTTAATTGCATCTTATCTATATTTTTTGTATTTATCTTCTACTTGTGTTGTGGATAAATATAAAATGTTACCTAATAAGAAAATAATTTTTTTTTAAATATCTTATCTATATTCTTTGTATTTATCTTCTACTTGTGTTATGGATAAATATAAAATGTTACTTAATAAGAAAATAATCTTTTTTTTTAAAATAAAATTATTACTAAATAAGGTATGGTTCCAATTTTTTTGAAATGAAAAATTCCCAATAGGGGTTTTGTTTTATTATATAAAAGATTCTTGTTAACTTGATTATTTTTAAGATACATACACGTGAAGTTTCAAACGTACATAACATATTTAAATGAGAAGAGAGTTACAAAATTCTTTTAATATTTCACATAACACGTAAATAATTGTGTGCAAATAAAAAATTTCTAGCTTTTTTTGATTTCTAGAAACGTTCAATCTGAAAATGTATAATCACTCGTTGTAGGAAAAGTCAAGTCTGGCATCTTACTTAAAATTGGGTCACAAACAGCTTCTTTGAATGTTCACAGAAAATGCTATCGAGGTTGCCCACTAGCTAGTGGAGTGGGGTCGATTATAAAGAAAATTTTCCAAACACACAATTAATGTTTATAACACTAGACGAGTACCCGTGCATAGCAACGGGATTTTATAGCGACAAATAGTTTATTCATAAAAAAAAGGTTTATAGGTTATGAATGAAAAATAATAAAAGTTTGAAGATTTGGGAATTAAACATAATGTTTTGAAACCCGGGTGGTTCAACCGGTTGAACCGTTTCGGTCGAAAAATTTGTCGATTTAAACCGGGTCAACTTGCTAGGTTGGGTCGAAAACGAGTCAAATTAAACTGGTTCAACCCGTCGGGTTTGAAGCGTCCCGGGTCAACCTGGTTTGTGATTTGTATTAATTGGTTATATTTAATTTGGTAGATATGTTTTTAATTAGTTGTACAATGTGAATAAATCATTGTACTTTTAAGTAATGGGGTGTTTTAATAAGAGTATTAATTACATTTCATAATTTGCTTTAATAAGATTTTTCAAGATTTCACATTACTTGACTTTTCAATTTTCCACTTTTCAAGATTGACCATTTTTCCTTTACTAGATAAAAAAAAAAAACACACACAACATTATTCCAAACTGCTTTTTCTGCATATTAAGTTTGGAATAAGCAATAGCAAATTACTTATTAAAAAACTGCTTATTCCAATCATAAATAACCAGCAAGCAATCAAACCCCAGAAAACTGATAAATTTCAAAACTTGTTCTAAATTTATATAAGAGATTGCTTAATTAAAGTCCATATCTTCTTATTATGCTCTCTAAAAGCATAAAAATAAAAGCTTTACAGCAAATTAAGTACTTCAAATTTATTATGTGCTTATAGCTGTTTATAAAAATCTTATTTAAACGTACAAATCCAACTTATTAGCTTTTTTAATATAAAACTACCTAAATATAAATAAGTTGCGAATAAGCAATCACAAATACCATATGATATAACAATAAGCCTAACTGACTTAATCAAATATGAATTAACAATCAAAAGATGTAGATGAAAATTAAGAAATTAATTATACCTTGTGAAATTGTGATGGTTGATGATGATATTTTTGTTGTGTGTTGTTAGAAGTGAGGGTTTATTATGTATAGCGGCTGGGTTTATATAAAGGAGATTATTTAGGGCAACCCTATCTCTACTTTACTTTTTAGGGTTTCCTAAAGAACTAGTCACGTGTTCAGGGGGTGTTTGGATTGTTTTGGGTTTTTACCATGGCAAAATTCAAGTAAAATTTCAAAACACACCAACTTTTTTTATTCTTGCATCACACTTTGTGCATTATGGTGTTGTACTGTGTGCTCTTTGTGCATTGCAGTGTTGTATAAAATGATGTGTTTATAAAAAAAATGGTGTGCCAATCACTCCCCTTATTATTAAACTTATAGTTAATTTCATAATTGGTCCTTGTGGTTTGTCGGGTTTAACGGAAATAGTATCTAAACTTTTTTTAACGGGTTCGGTCTCTATGGTTGCCACCCGTAACAGGTTTGGTCCCTAAGACCATTGTCATTAGTTTTTTTCCATTAGCTAAAGAACGTTTGCAACAAACATTTGCGACGTTAGTCCTTTATACTAACGATCATTTATACTTAACTTAAAATTTGATTTTCTTATAATTATTTTTCCAAATATCTTTTAAATTTATACATGTTTTTATACACATTTTTATATATGTTTTTATACACAATTTTATTACACTTTTTTATACAAACATTTTTATATACACATTTTTATACACTGGTTCTTATACACACATTTCTATGCGCGTTTTTGTACAAACGTTCTTATACACACCTTTTAGCGCACGTTTTTATACACACATTTATATAAACATTTTCATACACCCCTTTTTATACATGTTTTTATACACACATTTTTATACACACGTTTTTATACACATTTTTATACACGTTTTTATACACAAATTTTATACACGTTTTTATACACACAATTTTATACACGTTTTTATACCCACGTTTTTATACATACCCTTTTATGCACACGTTTTTATACATACAAAAGTATACACGTTTTTATACAAACGTTTTTATACAAACGTTTTTATGCATGCAAAAACACGTTTTTATACAAATGTTTTTATACACGTTTTTATGTGTACAAAAGTATATGTATAAATGCGTGTATAAAAATGTGTGTATAAATGCTTGTATAAAAATAAAAACATGTGTATAAATGTGAGTATAAATGCGTGTATAAAAATGTGTGTATAAAAACGTGTATAAAAATGTGTGTATAAAAACGTGTATACAAATATGTGTATAAAAACGTGTATAAAAATGTGTGTATAAAAACGTGTGTATAAAAGGTGCGTATAAAAACGTATGTATAAATGTGTGTATAAAAACGTGTGTATAAAAATATGTATAAAAATGTGTGCATAAAAACGTGTATATAAAAACGTGTATAAATATATGTATAAAAACGTGTTTATAAAAACGTGTATAAAAAATTTGTATAAATATATGTATAAAAATGTGTGTATAAATGGGTGTATAAAAATGCGTGTATAAGTGTATATATAAAAATATGTACAAAAATGTGTATAAGGATGTTTTAAAAAAACAAAAAACAAAATAATAATAATAATGATAATAATAATAATAATAATATTAATAATAATAATAATAATAATAATAATAATAATAATAATAATAATAATAATAATAATAATAATAATAATAATAATAATAATAATAATAATAATAATAAAATAAAAAATAAAAAAGTATAAACGGTCGTTAGTACAGAGGACTTACGTTGCAAATGTTTGTTGCAAACGTTCGTTAGCTAACGGAAAAGAAAATTAACGACAGTTAGTCTCAGGGACCAAACCCAGTACGGGTCGCAACCATAGGGACCAAACCCGTTAAAAAAAAGTTTAAGGACTATTTCCGTTAAATCAGACAGACCACAGGGACCATTTATGAAATTAACTCTTCAACTTATTTATTGTTGGCGCTGCATAGAGAAATAAAATGTGACGTGGGATAATCTATAAACCGTATGATCATTTATAAAACAAAGGTGACAGAGAAATCCACTTTTAACTTACTTCCCTGATAAAATGTGTACTTCATTTTCATATTTTGGCACCATTTTGGTCAACCAAATCACTATATGTAACCATATGTTCATTCATTTATTTATACTACAAACTTAGTTATAATCATTCCACTTCAAAAAAATGGCAAACAATCAAAACTAGATGACATTCATTCTCCTTCTGTTTTTGAATTTATATGTTTTGTGAAAGTTATATTGATTTTTTTTACTTTTATAGGCACTACCTTTCTACATTGATTCGCCTATGGCAATGAAACAACACAAACGTGGAAACAACTTGAGGCATTAGAAGTGGGATGATGTCATTGTTATCCAAGATTCGGATGGTGAGGTGGTACAAATATTAATCTCAAATATTTACTTTATATCTTAACTTTATCTATTAACCATTTGTTATATATTTTTAGGACCGTTTTTAGTGGGAAGGTGTTTCTCTTTAAGAAGAAGATAACAACAATGAGAATATTTGTCTCAACTGGTGATATTAGTGTTAGCAATATGAATGATAATCAAACTACTCTCTCATATGATATTGATGAAGAGGCAAATGAAGGACCAAATGCAACATTGTCTATTATTAATGTAACATTGCTCCTTTGTCTTGAATAACAAAATGCATTTAGTATATTACTAAATGCATTTATCTTTCCTTTTCTCACTTAATATATTAGAATGTATTAATGTTGCATGTACGAAATTGTTGATGATGATGTACCAAATGATAGGATTAGCGAGCAAACATACCTCGTGTCAAAATAACTGGTAAAAGAAGGTTGTATAGACTAGTCGACGAGGATAAAGATGATGAAGACATTTATGGACATGTTTGAGTTTTTATAAATGTAAATCCTAATACTGTTAAGTATTATGGTATTTTTAATATTTTTTTTCATTGTTCCTTCGAGTTTGGTTTTCAGTTTCTTTTTCATTTGCAACTATCTTAATAAAGGATTAGTAGCTTATTAATCTAAAGAATGTTCTTTTCATTATTTCACAAAGCTATTATTATTTTCATGAGTGTGTACATGTACATATTTCATATACTAGACGAGTACCCGTGCATAGCAACGGGATTTTATAGCGACAATAGTTTATTCATAAAAAAAAGTTTATAGGTTATGAATGAAAAAATAATAAAAGTGTGAAGATTTGGGAATTAAACATAATGTTTTGAAACCCGGTTTGACCCGGGTGGTTCAACCGGTTGAACCGTTCCGGTCGAAAAATTGGTTGATTTAAACCGGGTCAACTTGCTAGTTTGGGTCGAAAACGAGTCAAATTAAACCGGTTCAACCCGTCGGGTTTGAAGCATCCCGGGTCAACCCGGTTTGTGATTTGTATTAATTGGTTGTATTTAATTTGGTAGATATGTTTTTAATTAGTTGTACAATGTGAATAAATTATTGTACTTTTAAGTAATGGGGTGTTTTAATAAGAGTATTAATTACATTTCATAATTTCCTTTAATAAGATTTTTCAAGATTTCACATTAATTGACTTTTCAATTTTCCACTTTTCAAGATTGACCATTTTTCCTTTACTAGACGAGTACCCGTGCATAGCAACGGGATTTTATAGCGACACATAGTTTATTGATAAAAAAAGTTTATAGGTTATAAACGAAAAACAATAAAAGTTTGAAGATTTGGAAATTTAACATAATGTTTTGAAACCTGGTTCAACCCGGGTGGTTCAACCGGTTGAACCGTTCCAAGCAAAAAATGGATCGATTTAAACCGGGTCAACTTGCTAGGTTGGGTCGAAAACGGTTCAAATTAAACTGGTTCAACCCGTCCGGGTTTGAAGTGTCCCGGGTCAACCCGGTTTTTGTTTTAATTGATTGTATTTAATTTGATAGATATGTTTTTAATTGGCTGTACAATGTGAATAAATTATTGTACTTTTAAGTAATGGATAATGTTTTGAAACCCGGTTCGACCCGGGTGGTTCAACCGGTTGAACCGTTCCGGTTGAAAAATAGGTCGATTTAAATCGGGTCAACTTTCTAGGTTGGGTCGAAAATGGGTCAAATTAAACCGGCTCAACCCGTCGGGTTTGAAGCGTCCCGGTTTGTGTTTTAATTGGTTGTATTTAATTTGGTTGTACAATGTGAATAAATCATTGTACTTTTAAGTAATGGGGTGTTTTAATAATAATATTAATTACATTCATAATTTCCTTTAATAAGATTTCAACATTTCAACATTTCAACAATATTGACTTTTCACTTTTCCACTTTGACTCTTTTTCCTTTATATGTAGTATAGATATGTAGTACAGATACAGTAGCATGTGATTTTAGAACCATGTTTAATAATCATGTGTGACAGAAATCACATATAATTTTATTACATTTAATTTTAAAAAGAGTAAATTGCAAAAATACTTCTTAAAGTTTGGTCAATTTGCATGTTTCGTCTCACATATTTCAAAACTGCAAAGAGCGTCCCTAATGTTTGGCCCGTTTGCATGCATGTATCGTGAAGTTTGGCCCATATGCATGTTTCGTCCCTAACATTTCGAAATATTTGGCACGATATATGCCCCAAAAAGACGATATATACCCCAAAGGTTAACATTATGGACGATCCTTGCAGTTTCGAAATGTGTGGGATGAAACATGCAAACATGCCAAACTTTAGGGGCGATTTTTGCAATTTACTCTTTTAAAAATATAACAAGATTGTAATCACATAGTAAATTAACATATACGTTCCATCGCATGTGAGCTAAAACAAATCAATAACAATGCGATAATTTCAAAACTCGCGCCATCAATCATGCTCAGGATGACACATAGGGCATTACTCCCTATGTCCCGAGTAAATAGCATTACAACTCTCCCACCCTTGACCCTGAAGTGGTGTTAACACCCTATATGCTCAATGTGTTGGAGCATGCCACTCAGTCCCTTCTTGAATCTCAGGAGACAACGACTAAGAAACCCAAAGAAAGGAACAAAGTGACTCCCAAGTAACATACTTCTAACCCTTCAAGGGTAAACCTGAACTTGACAAGGCCAAGGTAACAAAAAGGGACCTGAAGCAAATGACCATCCCCCTGACCAAAACAAAAGACTCAATGAAGCACATTGACAAATCACACTCCGTGTCCTTGGAGCAATGAGAAGATGCTACTGAATCAGTAGGCAAATCACAACCTATTGAAGAGAGGGACAAACAACCTTCACAATCTACAAAAGATCACAAGGATGGCACTAGCAAATCACAGCCTTTGCCTGAGGGAATCTGAGAAGACCCTAACGACTTAGAGAGAGCTTAACAACTCTCTGATGAGAGGGGCACACAACCTTCACCTCCAAAAGATTTTACACTTTGAAAGTCATAATGCGCATATGTCGTGGAAGTGATTTCCATAAAAAGTAAGGATATTAAACCGAGTCTTTAAATATACTTGGCAGGCTACGGATTATGATTGCAACGGAAATTCTTAAGAATTAAAAGGATAATCGATGGGAGTTGAATTCATTATCAAAAAGATTAGACACCTATAAGTGTTAGATTTTACACTTAGTATAGATGTAATATCTTGGGATCAACGAATTAAGTTGTACAACATATTCAACTATTGCACCATGGTTCGTTGTATTCTTGTTCTAAAGAAGTATAATGGTTAAAGAACTTGCTAATAAACGTATGGTATTATGTTCGAAAGTCAATGTTACTATGTTCATTGCATTATGATAGTGAAATTAAACCATCAATGGCTTACCACTTGACGAAGAGGTTCGCTAAGGGCTTAGCGTAGAAGTCGATGGTAGGGATGAAATAGAAGTCCATTAGATCTTCTAATTGTGAGATACCAATTCCCTTCTAATACAATGTTAGAAGCTGAATTCAATGTGGAAAGCTCACACATAGAGATTGGAACACATGTTATACTTTTCCAAGGTATGTGTTCGGACCTACAAGATGATGAGGTTGAAGTCTATCTTCTTAATAGTTCTTTTGAAAAAGTGCAATGCATGGCATGATTAAAAGAAACTACCTATGTGAGTTTGAAGTTTTGCCATTTCAAAAAGCTTGGACTTGGCTTCCTATATACTCATGAATGGATATGGAGGCATGGCTTATAAAAAGTCAAGTACAAACATCAGAGAAATGTAGAAACTTGTGTGTATATTATCTTCGAGTATTCAAACGAGTTGATAGGTTCAATCCGTGGGACACCCTGATTCTCGAATATTTGGAATGCGTAATACACTAAGTGAAAATTCAATCCTTGGGACATTTTCATCTATGCATGAGTTTGATTTATTTTGGTTATTGGGAAATCATGGATTACACTAAAATGGGGGAGGATTGTTGATGATTTTAGTGTCATCAATCATTTTATGTGTAATGGTGATTTACCCGGGACCAAATGGATTTCAAGTTAAGTTATAATACGAGTTTGGAGGTGCGGAGTGCACGCTTGTATAAACAATTAACTTGATTTCGAGTACAAATAATGGTAAAGGTTGTGCATGTTTACCAAAGGGTAAGGCTCTTGATGTTTCCTGTAGCGACAATGGTTCAAAAGATATGGTTGTTTGCATTAGCGACAAAAATCAGTCGTCACAGATGGACTACCACAATAGTGACATATGCCTTCAAGGCTGCAGTTAGCGACAGTTTTAACTATCACAAATTTCTGCATAAATTATTGAAGGGTTATGACCATTTACTAAAAGGTGTGACTTTTTACCAATAGTCACAACTTTTCCCTACAACTACCATGAGTTTATATATAAACACAACTTTGGTATTTTATATAAACGTTCGTGTGGGAAACTAGAGGGGAGTTGAATAGTTTACCGATTTTTAATTTGATATAAAAAGTTTGCTTTAAACAACTTAAATTTGATTCTTATGTGAAATCATCAACAACAATATGAAAGTTAACTACTAATATAACACTACGTCTACCAAATTGAAATGACTAAAGTAAAGAGTTAGAGATGGAAAGATCAAACCGAGACAACGAGATTTATAGTGGTTCGGTTACGAAGCTCTTCTTCGCCCTACTCCACTCCCCAAGTACCCAACTCGAGAGTTCTAAGCACTATGTCAACAAAGCTCCTTTCAGGCAGAGAAAACCGTACAACGTCGCTTATCACAATTTCTGACACTAAGCTAATTGTCGAGTACTAATCTAGCTAGTACCAATCTCACTTACGATCCACACGATCCTAACTTCTCACACGATCTACACGATTCTTACTTATCACACGATCAACACGATCCTTACACGATCTACACGATCCACACAATCTACTCTTGATCCACTTGATCAGCACAATATCACACAAGCTACAAGAGATCCCCAAGATCTCAACAAGATCACAATGATCAACACAAGATGACTAAACAAGACTGTGACATTTGATGTATATCAAGATACAATCAAGAAAATTACAAGTAACGCAAGTACACAAAGACTCTAACACTATGTATCTTCTAAATACTTTGTGTTCTTCTCTTGACTAGTAGAGGAATGATGGTGATCACTTGGTTGGATGAAATGATCACTCTTTAAAACAAAAGTAAACTAACTAAATGATCAAAGGAGAGTTTAGATGATAAGAGATTTGATCACAGAAAGTTGTGTGTGTAAAGGATAGTTAAAATATGTGAAGCGAACTGGTATTTATAGGGAGGAAAAATTTGCCCGTTTAAGAGGGATGGTACAACTAATTGTCACACGGTACCACTAAATTTAGTGGTACCGTGCCAGACATGAACGCTTCAGTTTTTTGTTTTTAGTGGTGAAAGTTTATTTGGGGAAGTTTGGAGCTGATTTGGGGAGAAAATAGCTGTTATGATTTTTAAACTTATTTTTCCAATTAACGCATTTCTTGTAACTCAAAAATAATTTGTAAATTGTATTTTTTAGAAGAATGTTTTGTCACATTAAAAATGTGAAGTTTAAAGTACAAATTCACTTTTTTGATCATTTGTCAGGTTGTAAATTTGTTTATTCTTACCTAGAGTGATTTACGTAGAAATGGGATATTTCGACTAAAAACTTGTTTACGTTAATTTTTACGTAAAGTGTTTTCACATTTTGTTATCATCAAAACATAGAGATATCGAAAGATAAAAATAACGTTTTTAGACATTATTTGAATCAACAATTCATATTGATATCAACAACAAATACAACAAAGTATTCAATGTTTTTTTTTCTCTTTCTTGTGTCTAGAATTAGAGTTTTCGTTGTTGTCTTATCTCAATACGAATTTCGTGTAACCCAAGGCACAATATGGTCAAAATATTGTATTAGGAAAGTGGACTCTATACACGTTTCAAGAATTTATTGGGAAAATATTTGATCATCATGACCCTAATACCAAGAAATCCATCTCCAATGAGAATTGAAATTTTCAAGATGTTTTATTACTATCACAATCTGCAGATGGTTTTGATTTGCTTATACTGATCATCAAAGTCAAAATCTATAGGAAAAACTACAGGATTAAGGTAATGGATCAATGGTAGATAAAAATTCATAAATTTAAGTTTAGGATTATTTAGGTTGAAGTCAAATATATATTTTCGGAAGGTGGTTAAACTCAAATATATATAATGGGGCCCAAAAAACTACTAAACGAACAAGCCCTACATATATTGCATAAAACGTCGAATTCAGTTTCCACCGCGTTGATCGATCTATCTGCAAATTCATCGATCCAGAAATATCAGGTCAGTACGGTATCCCTCAGACACCTCGTTTCTTTTTTCTTTTTTTAATGAAAGTTTGGTTTCTTATAGCATGCAATCTATTGATTCTTTTACATTCACATTCACGTAAATATTTTTGTTTTCATGTGTGATTTATTAAATTGCTGTGTAGATATTAATAGATACTGTTCGATTGATTATCATATTTGTTTTGAAGTAGCGGCATGATTAATCGAATGATCAGGTTTATAGTCGGTTTAATCGGGAGAGGAGTCTAGGAGACTATGAATAAGATGTCCGTAGCTTAGCCGGGTGTCTCCGTGACAGTTATTCTTAGGTTTTTGTTAATGGCTGCGTTGATGGAGATCTTGCCACATGCAAAAGCATCTGCCGCTGCTACATATTATGATCACTCAAATGATCCATGGTTTACGGGAAGATACAATGCCTTAATAAGTGAAGATAATAGAGGCGAGTTTATTGAAACTAATTGTGTCCCATTGTATGGAACACAAGAACGGTTGAAATACCGTCCGTCAACAGCACAAGATTTAGGTGATGGTGGAGCGTTTCCTGATATTCACTATGCACAATATCCTCTCGATATGGGTAGGAAAAAAGATTCATCATCTGGTATAAAAACATTGCCTCTTAGTTTTGATAATCTTGGGAATTTAACATGTGATGCTATTGTGAAGCAGAATGAAAATGCTAAGAAAATTGTTTACTCACAGCATAGAGATCAAATCCCAAAGATTCTGCAGGATGACAAAGAAGATCAAGAGCACGAACTTGACGATGACAAGAAGAAAGAGATTGAAGAAACCACACAAGAAACAAAAGCAGCACTTGAGAAGATCGTGAATGTGAGATTAAGTGCATCACAGCCAAAAAGTGTTGAGACTCGATTTCAAGATTCAAAGTTTATCAAGTACAAGCCTTCACAGCAGTCGGCTGCATTTAACTCGGGTGCAAATGAGAGAATAATTAGAATGACGGAGATGCAAGTGGACCCGTTTGAGCCACCAAAGTCTAAACACAAAAGAATCCCAAAAGCTAACGGTTCACCTCCTGTCCCAGTCATGCACTCACCTCTACGACCTGTGACTGTACAAGACCAGCAAGACTGGAAGATTCCAGCATGTGTATCTAACTCGAAGAATCCGAAGGGGTATACTATCCCACTTGAAGCACGTTTTGCAGCCGATGGCAGAGGCCTTCAAGAAATTCAAATAAACGATAATTTTGCGAAGTTTGAGGAATCATTATATTTAGCAGAACAAAAAGCCCGTGAATCTGCTTCCATGAGGGCTAAACTACAAAAGGATTTAATGATGAAGGAAAAAGAAAGAAAGGAACAAGAATTATGAACTTTGGCAGCAAAAGCAAGATACGGAACAGGTACCGGGCCCACTGGTTTGTTTGTACCCTCTAGAGAAACAAAAGAGGAGCGAGAAGAGAAGACCAGGATAGGAAATATCCTTGAAGAGAGGCATAGAGAAAGAAAAAGGGAGAGAAGGTTAGAGGCTAACGATGCAGCCACTGAGAAGAAGAGTAAGATCACTAGAGACAAAGACCGCGACATTAGTGAAAAAGTTGCACTTGGCATGGCGTCTGCTGGTGCTTCGCGTGGGGGTGAAGTCATGTATGATCAATGTTTATTCAATCAAGAAAAGGGAATGAGCTCAGGTTTTGAAACTGATGAATCAGTACAATGTATATGATAAAAAATTGTTTACTGCACAACCGACTCTGTTTAGTTTATATAGGCCAAAGAAGGATGCTGATGATGAGATGTATGATGGAGCCGATGAGCAGCTAGAGAAGATCAGGAAGACTGATCGTTTTAAACCTCATAAGGGGTTCACTGATGTTGGTGAAAAGACTGGACAGAGACATGGACCAGTTGAGTTTGAGAAGCAAGTGGCAGAAGAAGCTGACCTGTTTGGTTTGGACAAGTTTATCACACAACTTAGTGGATGGAAGAAACCACTGGATAAAGTTGGAAGTGGAGGGACGATGAGTGCAAGTGGCGGGTCGTCTACACGAGAAGGGTATGAAGGGTCTGGTAGGACCCGTATTGGGTTTGAGAAAGGGTGCTAACTTGAATGGGGGTGCGTCTCAATGATGGGATAGTGCTTGCATTACTTTTAATTTCGGGTAAATG